>JAMKPZ010003110.1:0-45406 GCA_024699675.1 Amphibolis antarctica
TCCCGAGCAACGTTTGTCATTCATGTCCTTATGACCCTCTTTATAACAAACAAAATTACGTGCTATTAATTCTCCACTAGCTTTTGATTTTCTAAACCAACTTTTTCTAATAGCAAAACCTTTCTTCATTGCATATGTATTATAAAAATTACATGCATCATGCTCTGAAGAAAATGTCATGACATGGTGTGGACTTGCACTTCCTTCTCTTTCTCCATCAGGATGGCTAGCTGACCCTTCCATTCTAATATTGAACTCTAAGTCATCAAGCCCTTGCATTTCAGAATAGTTCTGTTCGAACCATTATACTTACTGTTTATCATACAATAGCTTTTGACAATTCGAGAATAGTTGATTCTTTAATTAAAAGTGCTTCAATAAAGGAGTGGAACTTTGAAATTATCAACCAACATTTAATTAAAGTTATCAACCACTCTGTAAAGGTGTATATATTACGACCTTTTAATTACCAACAGACTAAGATAAATAACTTTAAATTTCAAAGTACGTTGATAACTTCATAGAGTAATTGATGGGTAACATTTCAGATTAAACATATTTTACTTTGTTCTAACTAACTTTTTTCCCAAAAATGTTGCAAACATTTTTCCCCAAATAAATGTTCATTCATGTTAAACGAAAGTATAATCAATGCACTTAATAAATCCACTTTTCTAACTAACTTGTAACCGATGTTAAACGAAAGTATAATCAATGCACTTAATAAATCAACTTTTCTAACTAACCTGTAACCGATGTTAAACGAAAGTATAATCAATGCACTTAATAAATTAACTTTTCTAACTAACCTGTAATCCGTCGGTAGATTCAATGCTAACTGACGTCCTTTCGTATTCCATTCGATAACTTCAAAAAAATCCTTGACAAATGAATCTCAAATCCCAAATCCTTGACAAATGTAGTACGGAACTACCATTAAAATTGCAAATCCTTGACGAGGGGACTTCCAGCGGACTGCGTAGGTGAGGATGATTGGGGAAAATGAATTGTTATTTTTTTTTTGTTAAAATAAATGGACTGCTTTTACGCAGGTGTCATCGGCGAGATGATTTTTTTCCATGCTGGGGATTTTTTTTCGAACACTCTCTCTTTTCATCAAATAACCGTTAATATTTCATCTAACGGGTGCCTACAGAACTGACTTCTATAGACACCTACAGAACCATTAAACCCTATATATATGTATATATATATAGATGCTTATGAAAGGTGAGGTCATTTGTTTACTTACTAAGAATCGTAAAAAGTTGAAGTGAAATAATATTAAAGTTGTATTTGAGGTAAGAGTTTATATATAAAAATTTGTATAATAACGATGATATATGAAAATTTAAGTTGACTTGAATTTAAATAAAAGGTTAAAGATTTTTTTCTTTAAAATAAATAGTAAATTTCCTTTTGTAAAAAATTATTTTCAATATAAATTAATAAATTTTAAGTTAACATATTTAAATAATAAAATAAATATTTAACTTTTTTTTAAAAAAGGCAAAGGCTTCTCGAAGAAGCCAAGGAAACCAGAAGAAAGAGCGGGAATTGCATCCGAACCACAAATCGCTTCCCATGGCCGCCATCGCCGCCGACGAGCTCACCGAGATCTGCAACGACGGCGGCTTCGTGTACAGGCGAAGGAAGCGCTCAACCCCGTCGCCGCAATCCCCAAAGCCCTCTTCCTCCACCGCCACCACCGCTACCGTCACTTCGGCCGAGAAAAGGAGGAGGAAGGAATTGCTTCAGAACATCATGAAGAGGTACAGATCGGAGGTGGATCAGTGGGACCGCTTCTCCTCCACCTTGAAGGATCTCCACCTCCTCCAAGTCGTCACGGTTAGCCAGAGCTCAGACCGCCCTCCTCGTACACCTACTCCTCCCGATTCGGCGTCTGATCTGCAGACGAACGCAGGAGTCCCCATCGACGAGATCCTTCTCCAGGTACTGCTGCTGTTGGAATTTTCCTTTCTGGTTTTCCGTTGAGGTTTTTTTTTCAGGTCTGTAGTTTCATTTTATTACCTGTGACGCAATGACTGGAGCTTCTTTTTGGTTGTTGCCTTGTCGTTTAGTAGTTTTAGTTGAGGTTGGAACTTATTCAGTAGCGTCGGTTTTCTTGAGGCTTTTTATTTTATTTTTGAAATTTTTATGTGGAATGAAACTCATGTCTCCTTCCATCAAATTAGAGTAGAAGACTGCTATTTGCTGTTGATTTTTTAAGGCTTAAAGTATAAGCATTTGCCGCTGAGATTGGTAAATAGGAAACTTTTCAGATTGAATTTATTTGATGAAGTTCAATCGGCATTTCATCAGGTTATATGCAAAAGACTGGAAGTTGGTTATATTATGTACAGAAATGAAAAATTTGTCATTTATAATCGTCTAATAATTTACACTATTTGGATACTTCTACCATTTATGTATTTATAAGGGAATATAAGTGCTCTATGGTAATTCTCTAGATGTGCCTCTAGAGAAACTGATCTATAGTGTGTATTATTAGTGTCAGTGATACTGTTGTGGTAATAGTTGGGATTTGAGTTCAAAGAGAGGCTTCGAGGTGGTGATTGATGGTCATTTGTGTTGGGAGCAGAAGCTACTAAGTTGTCCCTTCACTTGACTGTAAAACATATATTTGGGTAGTTCCTAAGCAATTTGTAACAAACTGAGAATGGCGTTTGAGGTTTGTGAATGTATTATGAACTTTGCATTGCTAGCCCTAGGACATGAAAGAAGCTTGTTTTAGAAGATTCAAGATCGGACAGCATATAGAGTGACTTGCTACAGAGTCACAAGTAATCACATATTTTGCAGAGATTGCGTATTAAATTGATTGCGTATCTTGCATTAATGTATGGTCTGATTGAATATGTACACACTCAAAACTAATAGAAGATATTGCAGTAGCATAAAATGAAAGAATGTGCTGAGCTTTAAGTCTTAGTAAAGGTACTTGAAACATCAAAAAAAATATTGTATGCTTTAGATAAATATTAACTTTACTTGACATTCCTGCTTTGTAGTGTTTTTTTCTACAGCTGGATATTGGACCAGTCTGTCAATTCTGAGATATTCTGCCATTTGAGGAACTGCATCTTGAAATGTTGAAATATTGAATTCCAGCCCAATGGATTGGATCAAAACCGTTAAATTCTGCTTGTAAAATTGAAAACATTTTTCTCAGTTTATTGGCCAGGCTTTTCACTCATCACTAGTATTCTAACAGCATGATGGTTGAAGCTCGATCCATAGTGGCTGAAAAATTCTCCTTGTATTCAGCACGAGCAGTGCTGCTGCATTTTATCTAAGTTGGAGGTGATAATATTGCAGGTAGAGGCACAGGAAGTGATACTTGATAAGTTGTTGGGCATCTGTGAGGTGGTGGATCAGATTTGCGACGATCGCGAAGAGGTGGTGATGCGGTCCTTGATTGACCTACCTGTGTGGGCAGCAAACCCCCGTGCTCTTGTGGCCTCACTTGCAGGAGACTGATGGCTGATCAGGAGCCTGGAGAGCACCACTGGCTCACAATCAATATCCCATTTTGCAGCATGAATATTCTATGTAAATTATATGAATGGTACGGAAACCCTTTCCTAGCTTTGATACTCGTGAAAGTGACTAATTACTATGGGATAATTCTTTATGTAGGTACTTACAGCCAGTAGGTGCCTTTCACAAAATGACCTTTTTTTAACAAGTAGATTTCATTTTATGAATTTACGAGAGATATCTATAGCCATAGAAACCCTATAACATCGTACTATGAGCGTCGACAGGAAAACATTTCTCTATTACTATTATATTTTTTAAAGTTATTTTTTACCATAGGTACTGACAATACTTAGAACTAAATGGAATTGATTCGTGGATAATGCATGTGTGATTTTAAACATATACAATAATTTTTACTGTAGATATTAATATTTGCGCTTCATTTGCATCTTTACAATGTTAATGCCCTTGTGTAAATTGTAAGCTGTGACTTTTGAAGTTGCCATAAAAGGTGTGGGTTTTCCCATGGTGTCATATATATTTGAAGTTGCATATGATGAATTTAGTAACGTCGGTGAAGTTGTTTGCGAGGTAGCGGCGACAGGACCAGAAGTGCGATAAGAGCTGAGAAACTAGAAGAGAAATAAGATGGGTGGGTTGTCGAGGTTGAAAGGGAAGGACGAAAAGTGAGATGTCCCTTGGGATTTACATGTAATGCTTTTAATTAGATGCTTATTAAGATAAATGAATCCTGTAACCGCCAACCAGGAGGCTTTTTGTCTTTGTTCTGTATTTGTTAATCATCTTTAGGGTTGTTTGTTTGTTTGTTTGTAGTGAGATGAATTTTATGATTTTTTTAGAAATTATATGATTTATGATAGAAAAATAATGATAATATTTTTTAAAGTTACGATAAATAATAAATAAAATATATAATAGAATAATAAATAATATTATTATATTAATTATTATAATATAAAAATAAATACATTATTATATTTAAATAATAGTAATTACTTCATCATATAACTAATTACATTAATATAATTTTGAAAATACAATAAAGTGAATTTCATATAAAATTTATTTTCGAATTTACGGAGAGGTAAACATCTCAATTTTGGGTTTTATGTTGTTTTTTCGTGATTTATATATCACTGCGCGCTTGACGATGGTAGGTTGCACAAGCTACTTGTGTGCACGTGTACGGCATAAAGAGGGTTCGTTGTACACGTTAAGATTTTGTTTGTTTAGTTGATTTTAATTTTAATTGTAATTTTTATATAACATTATTGTATAAATTTTTATACATAAATTGTAATTTTAATGTAGTTTGTAAAATTACTTTTAATTTTAACTTTTCAACTTAACAAACAAAACCTGCATGTGCTATTTCAACGGACATTATATGGTCAACCTTAACAAAAATGACGCTGGATAAAATTTTACTATCATTCGTGATATAAAATGGCATCAAATTTCCAAAACCAGTCTCACTGGCATTCTCATTTGAGTCAACATTGTCTAATCAAAGTCAAGCCATGGACATCAAAATGGTTGAAGTCGTGGAAGACAAGGGTCGAAATCTTGTTGATGAAATTGAATTTCAAGATGGATTTGACGAGAGAAACACCAAGGAACGAGAGGTAACGCCGAGGCCAGTAGATAGAGTTGATGAATCTGATAGGGTGAGGACGATCCCATAAATAAGTACAGGCGCATGGAAAAATTTGCAGGGAATGAATGATTCCACATAATATATAAAAAAAAGATGAGTCAGTAGTAGATTACCTCTTCGTCCCCTACTTCTCGATGTGGGCCTTGACATTTCCCAACCAGCGAACGTGCTCGCACACATCCTTGTTCGCAACGTAGTCGTGCAGGAAGGCGGCAAGCTTGTCGTCTATGCCGCGCTCCCCCAGGAACGCCATCAAAGCTTCCTGGAGGTCGACGTCCAACTCTCTGCACGCAGAAGAGGGAGAGGTCAGAGACCAAGGCAGGGGGTGATCCAGCACGGGACCGTGTATCGACTCACTTGAAGTCGGGGCCCATGAAAGGGCGCAAAGGCGGAGCGCCGGGCCGGCGGAGGAAGACCTTGTGTATGATCAAGGAGTCGGGCCAGGCGGAGCACACGAACTGCAGCACGCGTTCGTCGCCATGCTTGTTCACGTCCACGATGAGGCTGAGGTGGAGCTTGACGTCGCCGCCGGGGTCATCGGCCTTCGCGTCGGGGGAGCTCGAAACGAACCCGTCGAACAGGGTGAGATCGATCTTGATGTCCTCCCGATCCGCGTGTCGCTTTGTCAGTTGGACGTACTGCTTCCCAGCGCGGAAGTCCACCGCGAAGGAGCCGAATTCCTTGGCGGGCTGGAAGAATCGAAGCGAAGGAACATCAGGAACGGGATCCGATCGACACAAGGAGGTGGGGGAAGAGATGGAGACACGGGGCGGGTTACTTCTCTGGGGTGTCGGAGATCCAGCTCGTACTCGATCTCCGTCCGGAGGATGCGGAGGAGGTTCTCGCGGAAGGCGGACTTCCGCATCTCCGCGACGTGGGACATGTACCTGAGCGCCCGTCGGGAGTTGCAGAGGAGACGGAGAGCCATGGACGGACGGAAAAGGGGAAGCCACTTCAGCCTTCAGGCGTTTAGGGTTTTAACTTCCCACTACCTCAGGATTTGTGGTTTCACGGAAGATGGAAATTTTGAAGATCGGACGGCATCAAAGTTTATTTTTCAAAAATGGTAGGGTTTTTTTTAAAAAAAAAAAAAATTCTTACACAGTGCGTTAGCGTTTAAAAAAATCAGTTGATATCTAGAAAAATGGTAGCCGATCCAATGATATTAAAAAATAATTAAAATTAAATTTCGAGATGATATTAAAAGTTTATATAAAACATAATTAAAATTAAATTACAATCATTTAATACTGATACACGGATGATATCTTTTGAACACAAATGAGACTAAGCACAAGCACACTTCCATAGCCTATTATAGTTGAAGTGTTTTTGTAAGTACCCTACGGGCTCAGCATTCCACCTTGGTATATGGCGATTGTGTTCATTTGGTATGGTCTAGTTTGCTAACTCATGCCTTTTTCAAGTGTTTAATATGCAAACCTGAGACTGGTACACACAAGTCTCGACGTAATAATCATATTACCAATGTACATAATGGAATGCCTTGCACATTGAAATACCAATGAACGTAATTCTAATACCTACTTGACTGAAATGTGGAGTCAAGTATCGGGAGCATGTGTTTTGTGGTAATTTGTGTAATATGAACATTGAATGTTACGTTTCTGTGAAGGTTGCCACCAAGGTGTTAGAAAGCTGCTACTTCCTCGAATCGTACTTTTTCTGTAATTTCACCATAAATCGATCTAATCCTTGTTGTTGCGAGCTGTGGATCAACACAGAAGGCTCGTTTGGCAACAAGGCCTAATAATGCTAGATGACTAACACAATCCCTTACGCACAGTAGTTAGAACTTCTTGTAATCAAACAAGCCTAGAATCGCCAAGTTTGTCACACATTGTACATGATGTAATAAGTGAGACACAATACCGTATTGAAGTAAATCTTTGGACACAACCTGTAGTTCTCTCTTGGTTCTGTACGTGTTAATTGATTGGTGTTGGATGAGGATGTGATGATCAAGACGGCAAAGAATAGCTTAGTGGCTTATAGGCTCTACATACACAGACACACGTACAATACGTCAGCTCTATCAAAAAAATAAAGATAAAAATAAAAATAAACCACTTGCAAAAAATAAAATCTATATCACCCGTGTTCATAGATAGGAAAGATCAAGTGCCGTAACTCTCCTTTCAGCTTCGGGCCCTTACATGCCCAGATCATGCCTAGCTCTGCTTCTTTCCACCAGCGAGGATACGAGAAATCTGCAAGCCCCTGCTGAAAGCTTGGTTGAAGAGCAACCTGGTTTGGAACTCCGAGACAAAAGGAAACCACGCCAAAACGGCCAATGGTGCAAAGATCACCAGCCCCATCATGTACTCGTATCCCCTTGCCAGTGCTTTCACCGAGGCCCATAGACCAAATGCCTTAACCACTGGTCTGCATGATTGTGCTATCTGTTTTAAGAAGACAGCAGGCGTTATTTTAGGACCCAATACGTAGAGGGTTTTTTTTTTGTAATAACATTAAATTTCTGTTTGTATTCAAACCCACACTAGTAAGTCTCTTTCCTTCAAAAGGGTTGATTATATTATTCTAATATGAAGGCATGAATTTTTCTCCAATCCAATAACTACCTGCAATAGTGCCCATCCTGTGGGCACGAAAGCCAGAATGCTTGTAAAGATGTCTCCAACAGTCAGATTAAGGACTGTGAAAAGAATCGCAAGAGTTCCCATGAATCCAATGAAGAGGAAGAGCTTAATTAACCGAAACATCAGCTGGAAGTCTGCACTAAACTTCTTGCGGCCCATTGACACCACCTGGAAAGGAAAATATTCAGATAAGAAATGTAATTAAGCAAATCAAATAACTTATTACTAACCTTTAAGGTGATCATTACAGCAAGAATCACCAACCATGAAAAGCCATAAACCTGAGAATGCATGAATCACATAGGTGTCACCTTCTCGTTAAATGTAATTCACATCATCACAAGCTAATCAATTATGGGAAGGAATGGTGAATATTGGCAAGACTTACCACAATACTTTTGTTTCCATTGGAGACGTGTAATTGATAAACTATGCCATATTGGTAGATGAAGAAGCGTACAGAGAGAATGATCTCCCAGAATCGCCCCAAGAATCCTGTAAACTGCAGGTGTTCCTGTTCTTCATCCCACCAAGATTCCCAACTTTTGCTTGCGGGCACCCCAATACCACCTCTGCTGCTTATCCATTTAGTCCAATCATCCCAATCGTCCACTATCTTCTGCCACTCAAAGCCTGAGGGATTGAAAAGAAAAGGTGCAAACAGCCAAGAAATCACCAGGAACCACATTGAAGATGACAGGAGGACATAAGAATGGAAGTCTGTTGCCACAGATCCATAAATCTGATAAACTATCAGTAACACCATCAGTTCCAAACCTTTGACAAAATGACTTCTTGAGTACATTCGATAGTTTTCAGCAAATTTTTCATGTCTAACAACAAAACCTCGTCCAGTGGCCCGATATTTTGCACCACCATGCAAGATTGTGCGACCAAAATAGTGTATCTTTGTACCCAGAGAAAATGTGAAGAAAACAGCACAAAGTTGAAGCTGCATGATCACTATGTCACCCAAGGCAGTTCTGAATCCTCGTTCAAGTCCAATCTCCATGACCATTGGTAAGGACATCAATAGACCTACCTGAACGAGCGATTGAGAAGCCATGGCTGCTTCAAGAGGATTATTCCCTTTTGAGCGTGCCTGTTTCATAATTGCATGCTCCAATCCGCTCAAAGATAAATAGAGTCTCCCATACAGGAAAACATACACTACAATGACAACTAACTGCACAATAGCAAATGTAGATTAGAAAACAAGCAATAGAGATAATGGAATGAAAATTAGCATATTATTAAAAATCAAGTAATTGGAAAGAATTTCATGTAGTACAAAACATATGACTATTTTTATGCAAAGATGATGCTAATTCCCCACACCCACAAGTTGCTTTTGGTACATTCACCCCCACAAAAGAATGACAGAATTATGACTGACGAATACAGTGAGGATTCAAACATCATATTGTATATAGTAAGTTTGGCTGAACCAAATGCTATCAGCTAGAAGTGTGGACAAATTGTTTACGTGAGGTGAGTTTTTTAGGAAATATATGAATAATAAATACTAAGAAACGAGTATCAGGAACAACTTCTGTGGATTAAAAAAGGCGTTAATCAGTGAAATCTTCACTCACATCAGCATAACAACTTGATATAAAACTTAAAATGTAGTACTCAAGTCTTTAATAGATGTAGATTGGGAAAATATTATTTTGAATAACTGAAACATAACTTTAAATGCTTACTGTATTTGATGGAATTCGTAAGTTGAAATACTTAGTAACTAAATAAGAAAAATTGATTTCACTGATTATTGTCATTGTAGGAAACAATGCCACCCATATTATGGCCCTAAAAAAATGAAATCAATAAACGGATATGGCACATGGTGAAATTAAAAAAATGAGGTCACATCATTGGTCTTTGCATGTGTATGTCTTTGTCTTTCTAGGAACAGCAACGGCTAACAAGGCATTAATTATGATTGAGTTTGATTCTAGAGAAAACTAACATGAAAATAAATCAATAAAAGGGATTACCATTGAACTGACATAAAATCCAACCGTTGTAAAATAGGATGACAACATGCGAAACATGTCAAACCGATGCCCCAGACGGTATATATCTCTGCTAAGGACCTGCTCTCCATTCCCACATGCAACTTTGGCTTCAAATAATGAAATTTGGTTCATACCCACATCACGACCTTTACCAACTTGAATATACTCATGGTGAGTAACATTTCCTCGTCGTAGTGTTGAGTTAAAACCTAACAATAGCATGAATAATTCTGATCTATTTACACTAGAAATGTTGGAAATCACCCCAAAAAACTCCCAGTGAATTACCTGCAAAGATGTCTTCACTAAGGTTTATACCACGTGAAGCCTTGCTAATACCACCTCTAGTGATGTGAAAGATTCTATCAAAAACATCTGGATGACCATAATGAAAACGAACCCTGTTCAAAACATAAATACACCAATTTACCAAGTTATACTTGGACCTTTCTAGTAATCATTGATACAAATTCAGAGATTAAGATACAACATGATTCAGATTTCAGACTCAGGGATTTGATAATTTTCTAAAAATTTAGGATATGACTTATCATATATACAATACAAATAAATGATATATTTAAATACAAATATTTACCGATTCAAAAGAATACATTCAAAAGACAAAAATAGGCAAAAAACTCATAGATGGCATGACATGATCCATAGTAAGAAAAATGAATCAAAAATATCAAAAAAAATTATCCCATGTTATTTCATGAAGTGCAAACAAAAATCCCAACAAATCCATGTTTTGTTTTCAATGAATTCATGTTATATCCAAAGAAATTTTAAAATAATTTTTTGTTAGAAATACACCAAACATGTCATGTGGTAGGTGAATCCTAGTCATATCATATGTGACATATGTGACATATGTCGGATGCAATGTATGTTTATAAGAATATGTTGCTTCTAGGGACCTATGTATTATAGAACTGGTAGGAATACCTATGTGCTTCTGATAAACAAAATTCGTTGGTTATCTGCTTAGATCTAGTACAAACCATATGATATAACAGACACTTTATGTTGGCAATGGTACTAAAATCTTAAGATTTTTTACAGCTATGTAAGAATCGGTGAAGACAGGATTCATGGGTAAAACACCCCTACTAGATTGATATTCACAAAAGAATTTGACAATAATTGATAATGTACTCACCTTTTTTGAGCATTTCAATTAGTAAGATATTCATGAAAATTTAAAAACTAAATAATCAAACAAATTAACAATAAAAATTGTTTCATAGAACCCTCTATGAATGTCATACCTAATTTTATAACAAAATGAACTACTAGGATATTCTTTTATAAAAACAGTCAATATTTAAATACACTCACTTCAAAGGGCTTGCAAGAACTCGCTGACCCATAGTAACAAAGCTTGTTTCTTGGTTTGACATGAACCATGCTAAAGATGAGACACTGCAAGGCATGAACAGTTTCATAGTGAAGTTAACAAAATAAATAAATATTACTAGCAACACTAATGGGATAAATTTAATGTAAAACAATAAAGTGCCCCTATTATGGTGATTATGTACCTTCCTGTAAATATGTGCTCCCGGACACCCAATATAGTAGGTGGACGGATACCATGATCTTCATTGAATTCTTCCAAAAGATTGCGCATTTTGAAGGCCTCCTCCAAATAATTGTCCTGCAATGATTTTTTTGCAAGATTTTGGTTTGCATTTAGATAGCTTTTTAAGGGTTCCATGCAGCAAGCCATGCAGTAAGTTTTGAGCCAAATAAATACTTGATTCATGTCAATAGTCTGAAGAGCTTCTCCACGTGTGAAAATTATGGCGTGATTCTGATTTTCAGGTTTCCCTTCACCAATCTTTGCTGTGCCTGGAAGCTTTATACGGTATATTTCCTTTATAATAGAAAAATTAAACACAATCAACACATCAGTTTTGTGGAGCTTGGTGGAGATGATGAACAAAAGTTACCTGGTCATGATTTTCAACAGCTTTTACAAGTACAGAATAATAAACTTTTTGTACACTGCCACCTTCTCTCTCTTCAACTTCATCAATGTAAGCAACCCGGAGAGAAGGATAACTGAATAGAACAGCATGAATCATTTTCCAAGAAAAAAATGATAATTGTAAGTTAAAATACATGAACTGTTCTAACTGAATAGAACAGCATCATCTATTCTTGTTCTTTTTCCAATTCTATAAAGTCACCGATGGTTGATACAACAAAAGCTACTAGCCAACCTTGTCAACTGCTACTTGTATTTATTTCATAAATGAAGTATTAATTCTAAGTTAGCAAATGACAAACATTTCCCAATGGCTTACTCAATTACATAGTAATCATCATAGTTGTAACATCTTCTATAGGAATCACTACTTTTTTAGGTGAGAATAAAAATGCCTATTTTGAATTCCATGATTAGCAAGAGAAATAAATACTTGTTACCACACAGTGCAATAATGGTTTTTTAGGAATAGAAAACATGCACCTTTGTTCTCAACTAGCAGAGCTACTTACTTAATGAGATAATACACCAACCTACTAAATGAAAAAAAAATTAATGCATTATTTTAAGTTTCATATGCCTAAGATGCTTCTGATACACCATAAAAAGTAGATTTGTGGAAAATTCCTTGCTTCTGATTGGAGTCAATGGGCTAATAATGAACTTAAAAGAGACATGGAAATATTAACATACTTGACCATAAGATTTAAGATATCAGTTGCTCGACGATTGCCTGACCGTTTTTGATTTCCATAGTTTTGGCAGGTTGCGACATACGTAAATTTCATGTCAGCAACAGCTTCAAGTTGAGCGGAAAGTGATCTCTGGCTTTTCTTCTCCTCTTCTATTGGTTCAGCTACGGCTTTATAGCCGTCTAAGATCTCTGTGAAATATGAAAGAGAAATTATAATTCATTTCTGAATATTTTTACAAGCTTTATCATAAGCTAAAATAAAGCAATCTATTCCTTTACCACTTTCTGAAGCCATATCAAGAAAAGCCTGAAGCTTCAATGCTCTTCGGTAGTACATCATTCCCCTCACTATGAAAAAAAATAGTTATGCACCACATTGATAAATATTATTGGGAAAATTAGAACATGAAAAGGAACAAATAATTACCTGTTCTGCAAAGAGTTTGCCCCCTTAGAGAGGCCCAATGACGGAGGTGCAAAACATTCTCCTCACAACTCCAAACCTCACCAGCCTTTTTGCAATTAAGCCGCTCCATGAAATTGTTCCATTCATCTAAGACACGCATTTTATTGATCACCAGGCATAATATCAATACAACCATGGAAACAAGTGAATTGAATGGGCATAAAATACAGAACTAAATTCAAAACCTGGAAAGATCTTTTGCAGGTAAAATATGATCGAAACACCATCTTCATTTTCCAGCTCAAGATCAGTTTTCGAATAAACGGTTTCTTCACTATAGTATGGTGTCATAACACTGCAAAATTTCATAACCACTTATCAGTTAACTTACTTGGGTGACAGGGTGGCTCTTTTACAAAGGAAATATGCTTTTGATTTGTTGGAAGAGATTGGTGTTTTAGGAAGAAAGTCAAAATAAGCTCCTATTGAATAGAATCCTCTTTTTGGATACTACTTCCAAGCAATTCCATATCTTACAATAACCCATTCCAATATACATAGGTTGATTGGAACATTTCATATGTTGTTGGTCTCCTAAGTCAGTTTATGCATGAGCATGTGTTAGCTTATGTTAAAGACAATCCAAGCAAGGGGCTGAATTATTCTAGACATGAGCACTTGAATGTTAAGCTTATTCAGATTTAGGTTATGTAAGTGATAGAAGATTCATGTATAGATATTACACCTATGGAAGTGACAATCTTATCACTTGGAAAAGTAAAAAGCAAAATGTAGTATCAAAGTCTAGGGTAGAAGTTGAATACTAATCAATGTCACATAAAGCAAGTGAGTTGATGTGGCTAAAATCCCTCCTAACTAAGCTAGGGATGAATGTTAACTTATCTATAAATATGCATTGTGATAATCAAGTTTCATCTATATTGCTAGTAATCCCATATTTCATGAGCACAACAAATATATTGAGATTAATTGGCACTACATACATGAACTGTTCTAATACAAACAATTAGTACTTCCTACACTAGATCCTTCCAACAACTTATAAACATCTCTACAAAAGGTCTAAAAACCAATATCTTTAAAGAACTATGTAACAAACTGCGAATGTTTGATTGTATACCCTAGTTTGTGAGAGTATTAGGACTTTATCTATAGATATCATCAAGTAGATAAATCTGAGTCATTATCCTTATGTATATATTGTACTCATTCTCATCCTAGAAATAACAAAATCCAGAAATCTTGTTATCAAAAATTGTCAACAGAATAATGTGTAAATCTATTAAGGTTTGGTTAACTATGGTTTAACTATTTTTCTTATTTCCACAATATTGTTGTTATTTCTAGTTAATGTTTATCTATTACATATATCCTTATTTAGTTTGTTATAATTTCTTTTGTTAAAGTTCATTTCATTTCAAAATCAGTTGACAATAAGAGAATGAGTTATCACAATAGAAGAACTCAAGACCTCTACATTCTAAGCAATATAGGACTATTTAACATTCCCTTGCACTTGAAGCAACTTCATGATACGCTAGTGTACTCCTTCATTGTAAGATGAGGTTTTACATCAATAAGTGACTTACAAGCATGTGTAAGTGTCTAACGCTCTAATATTATGCTTAAGGTTTAACTTAAAATCAATTGGTAATAAATGGAAGAATTCTTTATATATTCAGCTCAATTCAATTCCTACATTTATCAATGTGAGATAATTTAAACATCTTTATTTATAAGTTTATTGTAAACTAGATTTTCCAACTTAAGGCCCATTTGTGCACCTAGAAAATGGGGGGAAAATAAGGAAAACAAGGGAAAATTTTTCTTTTAAAAAATTTTCTTGGTGTTTGTACATTTGATGGAAAATTAGGAAAATGAAATTCAAGTGTTTGTGCATCTTATGAAAAATTAGGAAAATGAAATTCATGTGTTTGTGTACCTAATGGAAAATTAGGAAATTTTCCATTTAAAGATTTTTTGCATGTGGTACAAAATAATAGAAATTTAAAATTTCCATACTACAAATTATATCATTCATGTCTTAAATATAAAATTCAAAAGTATATTCAAATAAAAGTTTTTCAAAAAGCATACATCACAAATTTGCACTACCATATGAATGTATAAAATAAAAGATTATTGCTTGGAAAGTCCGGATTTAATGTGAGAATATCCGAATTTTCTGTGAAAAATTCCAGTCTTTCGAAAAAAAATGGATTTCTTGTGTAACATTTCCGATTTTCCATGAAAAATCCAGATTTTTTGTGAAAAATTCCAATTTTCAGAGAAAAAAAATCTGGTTTTACTTATTGAAGAAACAGGGTTAGCAAACCTAAATGACAACATCTTGCGAACTCGTGGTGCTCGAGGCATATCCATGAATAAAGAATTTGTAAAAAAGGCTATTCTTCGCTGAGCTTCAAGGTTTGCTGGTACATCCATAGTAGATTCCTTTACCGTTAACAGGAGATATAGTCGTTTGATCTGTTATTGAATAAGAATCATATAAATAATATCATAAAATAGGAAAAATGAAAAATATTATAGTATAACGAGTACCTGCTCTTCCCATTGTGCTGTCATCACAGGAGGAAATAGCACAGCAGGTTTGGAACCTGTACCAGCAAAGAGTTGCCTACGGGGAACAACATCCTTGTTTCCATGTCCAAGTTCAACCAAATCACTGAAAATTAGTGAACAAAATGACATCGTAGTCTAAGTTTAAAATGAAAATTAATATATAATGAAAAAACTTAGTTTCACTGACCGATTCTCATTCACCATCATATCACGTGTAACCACTTCTAACATGTCTTGCAACAATAACACGAGGGTATCATGCTTTGATGAATCACCATCTTTCTGTGGAAACAGAAAGAAAACTTATTAAAATTTTAACTCTTTTAAAATGGAATAAATAGCATCTTTCTATGCTTTGGATCAAATAAATAACAAAAAAGAGAGGAATTTCTCACCAAAATTCCTATAAGCTCCACAAATTTCTTGCAAAGTGTTGGGAGAGGGCTCATCCTGAAGTTGGCAAGAAATGTATTCCTTGCAATATTATCTTCCACTTCTTTGATGATAATGCTTATAACCCTACAAATTGAAATTCATATCCTATAAAAGTTTTCAATAAATACAGGCAAGTAGCAAAAGTATTTTTGCAAATATCATATCTGCAACATATAGTAACAGACTAGTGGCTCTAATAACATTTCCAAAAAAGTAGGAAAAGAGCAGAAATTATTTCATGCCAACAATTACATATTAGAAATGTCAAGATAACTTGAGGAAGGAACCTCTTAAATTTTTTTATTACCAAGATTTTGTTTGTAAAAATGACAAAGAGCATGGAGAAGAGGTGAAAGTGAGAAAGATGGAAATCCCCAGAAGGGGAAAGGAAAGCCCAAAAGTGGTGGTTGGATATTCAGTGTCTTTAATGTCTCGGGAGTAGTGGTGGAGCCACTTACCATCATGGTGGGTCATATGGCCCATCAAAAAGTTTGGAAATTTTGGTTTGTTATATTATATTAATCTTTGAATTACCTTAAAAATTAATGACCCACTTTTAATCATGACTTAATTAAACATAACACTGGAATTAATTGTTTTTTCTATTGGTGCTACATATGTAACAACATATTTCTTACAATGTACATCATAAAATTTCTACATGCATAATCAATTTAGATAGATATATGAATGATTGTCTATTTAACTGAGTTGAACAGGTATAAGATTATCATTAAATAATTTAAAATATATAATATTGACATTTACCTTTATAACGTAAATAATATTTTTTACTTATATAATTTTCATACACTAGCTCTTGATTAATGAGCATAATTAACAAAGGGGATTTCTTAGTTGGATTCCCCCACTCCATGTGGAGGTTGGAGGGTGCCTCAACGAAGGGGCTTTCTTGGTGGGAGTGGCATAGGAGGTCAGCAACATTCCCTGGCACTTGTTGGCCTTCTGTTGAATTTGTCATCAATTGAAGCTTTTAGGTCCATTTGTGGTACATTCAAGAGACTAACAAAGGTGGCATGATACACAAAGATCTTCTAGTTCTTAAAGGCCATAAATGTCAAGGCAGAAGTGGAGGACGACTTGGAGATCCCAAGCTAGATAAAAGTTTGTCATGATGTGGAAGCACTTTGGGTCAAGATTTTCATTGTGGATTGAGGAGTGGGGAAAACTCATCAAACTTGCGTGCAAAAACTATTCTTGTCATCTTTCTCTGGAGAGTCAATGGCAATGGTAGTCACAGGAGGTTTGTTTAAGAAGAAGAGCTCCATCAAAAATTTAAAGGTTCTAGAACCTCAAGCTCCTTCCTTTTCATGGTAGACTCTTGCAATGGATTCCTCTCCTCCCATTTTAAATCCAAAAGCCATTGTTTTGCAATCCATTCCAACATCAAGATTTTGAGTTGACACATCAACACACTCCAAATTCAACTTTGCAAGAGCACACCAATCTCAACAACACCAACCCCTTTGGATGGATCATTGCTCTTCCAAATACGGTGAGCAATGCAATTAATTCACATGGCAGATTATCATGAACTAGCTTGTATGTTCCATCACTCCACTTATTGCCCAAAACAGTCCTTGTCTTTATCTGCAAATTCTGAATTCTACAATGGAAATGAAAGAAAGTGATTGAGAAGGAAAACTGAATAGTAATAGCACCAATATGTTAACAGGAAAGTCACATGCATAAATAACTTTGTCAAGTCTGATCTCAGAGGAGGCTTGGATGGTGTCTTCTCCAAAATCAAGATAAGACCGACCATCAACAATGCTAACAAAAGCAAATATCAACGAGGTTGTGCAAATAGGTAAAGAAATCAAGTATACTTGACATGTGAGAAGAGACGTCTGAGTCTATAATCTAGGAATCAGCTACCATGGTTTGATTCATACTTGAATTAATAGCAACAGTGGCAGAGGAGTTAGATGCTTGAATTTGCATGAGGCACTCATAGGTAGCCTTGGAGATGGTGATCATCGAGGAGTCTTCATAAAAAATGGCAAAAAGGATGTGGACCTGGTAGGAAAGTGTCAATGGACACATGTGCCTAAGCAAGTCATCCAAATTTGTCTCAGCATCACTCAGATATGTGATTAGTGTGGCCACAGTGTTGGCAAGGTTGAATCCCTAGCTTGTAATCTTGCCTCCATGGTTGTTAGGGGGTTTTCCCTGGCCTTGAGTAGTTGCCATCACTGAATGTTCATTACTAGAATTGTAACTTGCAATGCGTAGGACACATGCAAAGGTGGTAAACAAGTCTGGAAGCATGTCACTGCCTAGAATTTGTCCATGAACTTGAGATGAAAATTTTAGAGTCAAGCTGAAGAGGTAGGTACGTACAAAAATATTTTCCTGATATCATTGCATGGTTATTACACTAGATGTAATAGGCGAATACATACCAGATCCTAAAACAATGACTAAAGTGTGGTAAAGTACTCTTGAACAAATTGATCTCCCATGTGTATGGAGAAAATTTGCTCATATATCTCACATAGACACCTACAATATTTTTATCATGACCTTACATTTATTTTAACGTGTCCTAAATTTTCTTGGCTAGTCGTAGCATCATCACACTTCAAGGAACATTAGGCTCAATGCTATTTTCTAGCCAAGTCACAATGACTGAGTCATTGACATACTAGTCATAACTAGTGCCCTTCACTCTTTGGTGGAAAGTAATGAAAGTCTGAAAACTCTTCAATCAGAGTAGAAAATTTCTAGCATTATGTTTTTCAGATGTGCGAGAGTTCGAGTAGCAAAGTTGTTGGTGGCCACTGGGTAAAAAAAACACACCCTGAATAGAGACAAGCAAGACTGAAAGGAGGCAAATTTGCAAAAAGGATCGAGTAGTTAATTGCAGAACTGGTTTGGTAGCAAGCTAAGGTTGGACAGATCTTAAGCAGTGTCGCAGAAGTCAAGTTACAGGGTCATATGACCAGAACTCCCTACTGGTACCAAAAACTCAAGTAGAATAGGAGTTGACCATGGTAGTAAGTAACCCTAGTTGTAGGGTGCAAGCAGCAATCTTTAACCATCAGTAGGAAACAATAGTAGTGACTCAATAACATCTAGGGCCGACCAAGGACAAATGAATATCAAGGCATCTAACAGTAGCAGTAGCATGAGAACAGCCTCAGAGGAGGTTGGTTGGCATTGGAGTAGCCAACTTAGTAGGCCTATAGCCTAATAGGTAGCAGCATACAGCAGGTCAAGGCCGAAGGGCACCAACAAAGGCTCTAGGGGTCGGTGTTAGCCTTGGAGAGCGACAGGCAAAGAGAAGGAAGGGCTGATAGCCAACAAGTGTTTGAGTCATTGTAGCACCAGCTAACAGCAAAGAGACAAAGAAGGGAAGGTTTGGCAATGGTGCCATTGGTGGAGCACAGTGGTGGTGGTGATAATGGACAACAAGTGTTTTACACTAAGCATTGGTGCCATGTGAAATATGGAGGAGAAAAATACTTATACCTTGAATAGAGGATTAACTAAAATATATATAGAGTGTAATGGACCCAAGAAAAATGATTATCCATTAAGTACTCAAAAAGGTGAACTTTTGATAGGCTTTTGATAATTCCAATTGGTGCTTCTTTTGCATCTGCTTGACTTGTATGGTTCCCTATCTCAATGATGGGTGTGGATTAATAATGTTCTTTCCTCAATTAAAGGTTCCATTCTCATCAATGATGGATCGAGAGGATACTTTTCATTTAAGGAGTTAGATGAAGGGATCCTTTATCCCAGCTTTTTAATCTAGGAGTGAATGCCTTGCCTACATGTGTGATGGAGCAATCAGTGGCCGTGGCTTCAAGGATGGAATATTGGTAGGGATCTGGTGTTGGTTTTACTTCATCAATATGCAAATGACATGATCTTTTTCTCCTCATTGTTGGTGGATCAAATACACAAAGTCATGTTCTTGTTCAAACCTTTCAAGGCACTCGTAGGTTTGAAAATCAAATTCTACAAAAGCTTTGTGATGGAAATTAATGTCCATAGAAATCACATTGTTAAAGTAGCAAAAATTATGCAATGCAAGATGTACAAAACTCCCCTCTTCTACTTAGGCATGCCACTTCCTACCTGCAAGCCTAGGGACTTTGATGATTTTTGATAGACAAGATTGATAAAAGATTGAAGGTATAGAAGGGAAGATATATTAGTTTTGAGGGCAGGATTACTCTATTAAAAAGTGTCTTGGGGAGCATTAATGTTTTACAAATGTCAACATTTCATAATCATGTAGGAATTATTAATCTACCATAAAGGAAATTTAGAACTTGGCTATCAAGTGGAAACTATAAGGATATATGCCGCTCTGAGGTGTGCAAACCAAAAATCTTTGGAGGACTCAACATCATATCCTAGAAGCAATTCAATGAGGCCATTTTGTATAAGCGGCTATGGAGGCATAAACTAAGGACCAATGATCTTTGGGTCAAGGTGATTAACAGCAAGTACAGACCACTTCTGGGGCCTAAATCTAAACCATCTCATTTCTAGAGGAAGCTATCTTTTTTGCAGGTCATGTTCAGCATTTTGACTACCATGAAACTTGGTGATGGCAAGATTTTGGGATGGCAGGTGGTGTGATGATTTCAGTTCTGCTGGCAAGTTCCCTGAACTTTAAGCCTCACTGCATTAAAGTAGGCGGCTGTGGTGGACAGGGTTGTTACATCAGCTGCTCCTGGCCATAGGACTTCAGATTTAGGAGAAATCTCAAGGATAATCAGATTGCTGAGTTAAGCTACATGCTTGAGCTGCCATCCCATGTAGGCCCGGCCATGGAGGGTAAAGATGAGATAGTTTGATCCTTAGAGAATTCCAGCCGCTACTCAGCAAGGAGCTGCTATAATTTCATAAGTGGCCCACATGGCAGTCAATGAAAATATCACACCTTTGTTTGTGCCTGCAGCTCACCATTAAAGGTGACTTTTCATGTGGCTTCTTATGCATAAGAGACTGATTACCAAGATTTTCGCACAAAATGTGCTGCTTCTGCAGGAAGAATTGGACTGCAATCACCATTTTTATGCATATTTGTTAAGAAGTTCTGGGTCTCTATTCTGTACATATGCCTCAAGAAGTATATGGGTTTTAACTCCATGTATAGTTTCCACATGGAAATCACAATATTACTTAAAGGCAAGCCAGGGGGAGAAAAGAGAAACAAACATCTGCTATTGCATGCTATCTACTGGTCTATGTCATCATGCAGGAATAATGTGACTTTTAAGGAAAGTCATGCTTGGAGGCTCAAGTCTTAATACTAGCTTCCGACCACTGGAATTATTGGGACTCTGTAATTTGCTGTATTTGCATCCACCCAATTCAGGGTTTTTGGGTTATTTTTCTTCTTTGTGGACCTGATATTCTTGATCTGACCTTGTAATGTCCCAGACGTTTTCTTACTAACAAGAATTCAGCCTACTTCTACATCAAAAAGATAAGCCAAGAAAGAAAGAGATCATGTTTCCTAGAAATTTCTAAGATAATCACTGGAATTTGCGCAAATGAAAGCAAAGCTCCCATGAATTAGAAACCAAAATTTGATGATTGTGACATTCAACTAATTTTCATGATCCAAAAGTAACATTATAAGGGAATAGTCAAACCTTTTCTCGTTTTCTCCAACAACCAATAGGTTCAAGACCAACTTAAAGGACTCATAACATTCAAGAACAGCACATTTCATGTATTCATCAGCACAAATGCGCTTCCAGAGATCAAAATCTTTTGAGTCCTTGGCGTTAGATCGGTATTGAGCAGCCATATCCAATGCAATAGGAATCTATATCCAAATGAGCATAGAATTTTGATAACTAAAATAGAATCAGTAATAATCTCCCTTTCAAAAGAAAATCGTTTTCAGACCAAAAATGGAAATGTGCAAAAAATTGAATCTCATTCAACAAACCTTGCTGGCAAGCAGAAAAGGGGGCCACTGTATTAGTTTCAAACTGGTATCAGATGAATAAGGGACCAACAGCAGATCCATTTCTCTGAATTAAAAAAAAGGAACCCGTAAGTAAAAAAAACTAAAAGATGAAGAAAATAGCAGAATTTTTTAAATTATTGATTAAAAGGCCTTTCCTATCACTTATAAGGTCCTCTTCTCGGAAACTGCATATGACTTCATTCCACAACTGAGAAAATTTTGCAGCCTCAGTTCTTTTATTTGGAGATGCCTGCAATTTATATACATTAGTCCCAAAGAATCAACTACAAGAAATATTAAGTTCAATAACACAGAAAATAAGAAACAACCGCTGCAAATCTCTTTGAGAAAGAAAACCCCCTCCGTTTCTTTTCAGATGGTACCAAATATGTGTTGAATGCTCCTGGTAGAGATTGAAACCGTGATCTCAGCATGCCTAATGTTCGAATCTGTAAAGGCCAAATAAACAGTAGGTATTATCTATTTGAGCCCATTTTACTCCAGGTTCCCTACAACCATCATATCTGTGGACACTCTTTTTTAAAAAAAAAACAAGGGAGCAAAAAATAGGTTTTAATATTAGAATATAGAAATTTTTGAATACACAATGAAGAAAATAGCGAATTTTCTAGAATATTATTAAGAAGAATTAGAAGAAATCCAGAGTTTCATTCTTGAAAAAGATCCGTAACAAATGGAAAGAGAAAAAAAATACAAATTACAGTTGACTTAAGTCATGTTAGAGTTTAAGTATGTAATAAGGTTTTTTAGTAGGTTTAGTCCCACATTAGTTAAGTGTCTTTTATCCTGTCTATGTAGTCTTTATATAAAAAGAACTTATCTCTGTTAACAAAACATCAATCAATATTCCTCCTATCTTATTTCTTTACATGATATCAGAGCTTAAGTTGCTAGACTTAATTCTATTCATGTTCTTCTATCTATTACAATGAATAAATCCTAGTCACTTTGCCAACTAGAGCAAAAAGATAATTGTATATCAAAATCTAATGCTGACGTAAAAATCACTCTATGGCCTATACAACTAGTGAGATGATGTGGTAAATCTCCCTTAATTTAGGAGTCAAAGTTGAACTACCAATGAACATGTATTGTGATAAGTAGGATACCATCTTTATTGCTAGCAATTCAACTTTTTATGAGTGCACCAAACATATAGAAATATATTACCACTATATTTATGAATTAGTCTTTGCCAATGAGATCAACACTCCATACACTCATTCATTTAAGCAAATTATAGATATTTTTACCAAGGGACAAAATGAAAGTGTTTTTCAAAGATTATGTAACAAGCTATACATGCATGATTTGTATGCTTTAGGTTGAGGGAGAGCATTAAAAATATTAAAGTTATTTTATATTTGGTCTAATCAGGTTACATGGATTCATGCAAGGGAGAATGACTCCCAATATATTATTGTAAACCCTCCAATATGAGGATAAATCTTTTTTCTCTCTCTGAACTCAACAATAACACTACTAAAGAAACCTTACAAAGTCAAAATATGAACCATGCAGGATGCTTGATTTAGATTTGGATAGAAGCTCAAACTATTGCCTCCCTGAAATAAATAATAATAATTGTAAAGATGGTACCACACACCTTCCATATTGAAGGTGTTTATGTTTAAATATGAGTACTTTTCTGTTGTTAGCTCATGAAATATAAGGGGATCAAAACCTAACCATGGGAAAATTACATTTTGGTGCATTTAAGGCCAAAGAAACATATTGTATGGATAATAGAAGGATTCATGTTATGATTTATTTCAAATAAAGATATGCATAAAAAATTGAAAAACCAATGTATATCATACTTCAAATAATAAGCAAAGATAAGATATGCTCCAAAATATCCAATTGGATAGAACTCAAAGTTCAGAGTATACTGATGTTCCACCCATTTATCCAAATCATCAGATGGTGGAATTGTTCAAATGAGTACAATGTGAACCTTCCTATCATGTTAATTTAATATTTTGCGATATCACTGTGATCATGAAGAAATCAAATCACTATAGCCCTTACATGATATACCAATATAGAAAATGTGCAAGAAAATCTCCCATAAGGTACTGATTTACCTCTCCAAGTCTTCCAAAGGCTCCAGAAACACCACCATATATTGTAGAGAAAATGGCATACCATATCTGTGTGTCCATGAAATAAACCTATATAGAGTTTTCATAAACTTAGACATGATAATTTACAAATATCAAACTTACAATTTCAGCCCACAGATCTAAACAAACGTAAAATAACACAAAAAGTCATACCAGTACCACAGGGGCCCAAAGAGCAACAATAGCTCCAATGTTATGATTAGCTGCATATCAACCCAAAACAAAAGCAATTGAAACTCAAAATAGTATAATGTAATAAATTAAAAAGGAAATTATTTAAAGGAAAAGGAATACCATTAGGAAAAAATTCATGCCAAGAATAATGAACACGGCGAACATTCATTATATCTTTTGTTGGTTGTACTAATGTCTTTATCTGTGAAAATAAAGAGTACCAAAGTTGACAAAAAAATTGCTTGAGAATCAATATACCAAAAAACAAAAAATACCGATCATTTATGTTTGGCCATCAACCACTAACTTTTTGTGAAATTTAAGAAGGTGAATTTGAGAAAAGACCACTTCTTTTTTTTTAATTTAGACAGTCATATTCTACCAAAAAGAGAAAATGGATGAAAATACACAAAAATGACTGTAACTAGACATTTTTTATCTAAACATCCAAAGCTGTCAAGGAGAACAGAAATACTAAGGCAATGGCCTAAAAATCACCCAAGGAGAAAGGTAACAATAAGACAAAAGCCTAATTGAAGCAAGGTAACAATAAACAACAATAGTCATAATTTTACTATGTAGGATTGATCACAAGAACCCTTGTCTTCCAAGTATTTGTATTTATCATCAAATCATCAACTAAATTACATAAATTTAAATCTTTTCATATAGTTTTAAATTAAGTAATTATAGGTCTATCTCTACTTCTATACTAATTAATTTTCCTCTTCTAACTATAGTATATTTCTTGGTCTCTTAAGGATATGATCAATCAATTTAAGCGATTTTCTCATATCTTACCATCAAATGATGAAATTTTTACTATATTCCTAATAAAATCATTTTTTAGCATATCCCTTATGATATTACTACTCATCCATTTAAGTATATATGCATATTAACAATACTAGTTTTTTGCATATGATCATGCTTTGTGGCTTAATATTCTGAGCCAAGGTATAACTAGGAAAATAATAGTTTTACATAAGTTTGCTTATAATTTTAAGGGTATCCACCTGTTACATAACACTTCAGAAATATTTTTTCATTTGAACCACCTTACTTTAATCCTATGAATAGCATTCTTTATAATTTCACCATTGCTATTTATTATAGATCTTAAGTATTTAAAATTGTATTTTTATGAATCATATATTTTTTTGAAACTTAAGTATTTAATCCTATTTGTTTTAAACCTACATTCCATATATTCAATTTTTGACTTAATCTAAATCATTTGGATGCTAAAGTATCTCCATAAATCTAATTTAAACCTAATTCCTGACTTACTTTCATCAATTAAAACTATAACAAATTATTGGGTGCCTAGTACGCATTACTCTGCCGTGTGTCCTAACTAAGTCGTTCACGCTTGAGGAAGTACCTCACACTTTACCATGATAGGGGGGCCATGACCGAAATATGAGAATTGAATGGCCAAGGGTCACACTCAACACGGATTTGTAAGTGTTGCGCTATCTTAAAAAAGAATTGAGGAGCTCACATCGAGGTTGTTATGCGTGGTTACCAAGAAAGCACAGCGGAAATCAAATGAAGGAGTGAACAATGAGAAAGGAATGGTGGAAGAAAGAGGATCGCCAAGCACAATCAAGGAGAAGCACATAGAATTTTACGTGGTTCACCCCAACTTGGGGTTAGTCCACGGATGGAGAGGGAGTGAGATTCTTTCGTAGAGACTAGGATTACAAATCTCTCAACATGCTCTTTGGAAAACTCTAGTCAAGCTTATATAGTGCTTAGGTATTCCATGAGGATGAGTACATAAGTTAAGTCAGGATGAGTACATACCATGGCATACATTAAACTGCCAACGACCTGTGAATAAGGGACACACTCCATATGCTCCTTCTCTGATTGAGACTATGGAAACATAGCTGATGACAAACGAAGATTCCTGTCAAAAGGCATCTTAATGGCTTTACATGAAATCATACCAAACCTGCTAAGAATCTTCTTTATGTAGCTATGCTGATGGAGAAAGAGTTTTCCTACTTTCCTGTCTCTTTATATCTTTATCCCAAGTATCTTGCCAGCTGGGCCAAGATCTTTCATTTCAAATTCAGATTTCAAGACATTTTTCAAATCTTGTATCACCTTGATATCCTTGGCTGCAATCAAGATATCATCCACATACAAGAGCAAATATACATGTGTGTTATTTTCTAATTGTTTAACATACACACATGAATCATAGCAGCTACGAGCAAAGCCAACTTTAGTGATAAAAGTGTCAAACATTTTATACCACTGTCTGAGAGATTGCTTATGTTCATACAAAGACTTCTTCAGCTTGCAAATCAGGTCTGATTTCTCCTTGGTAACAAAACCTGTTGGCTGTTCCATCCAAATTTCCTCTTCTAAGTCACCATACAAGAAGGTTGTTTTCACGTCAAGTTACTCTAACTCCAAGTTCCTTGCAACCACAATTGCTAGAAGCACTCTGATAGACGTATGTCTAACTACTGGTGCAAAAACATCATTGTAGTCAATACCTTCCTGCTGTGAGTAGCCCTTGACTACCAATCTCGCCTTGAACTACACGCCTTGACTGCCTTGTGTTCCTGTCTTTCTTTGAACACTCACTTGCAACCAACAACGTTCTTAACTCTAGAACGCTTCACCAAATCCCATGTATAGTTCTTGTGAAGGGATTGAAGCTCCTCCTGCATGGCAGTTGTCCAGTTTGCAACATCTGGGCCTCTAATGGCAGCATCATAAGTGGGTGAGTCAACTTGTTCTTCCACCTCACTCGCTATCTGCAACGCAAAAGCAATCAAGTTGCTATACCTGTACTTGATCGAAGGCTGAACGGCTCTTCTAGGACGATCACTAACTATGCACGTGGGTGGAATTTCTTCCACATCATCCCCATTGCTACCATCAACTTCATTTGATGAGTCCAAATCAGAAGTCACCTATTCAGAACTAGTAGACTGCGGCAAAGAGAACTCCACCTGCTCGGGAGTGTTGGGCTGATTTATAATGGTTGGCTTCTCTCCATTTTGCATCAATGAAGCCTCATCAAATGTGACATCATGACTGTATATCACCTTACCTGACTCTATATTATAGATTCTGTAGTCCTTTACTCATATGTCATATCCCACAAAGATGTATTTCTTAGCACGTGGTTCTAACTTACCATTGTTGACATGGTAATATGCAGAACATTCAAATGTCTTCAACTTGGAGTAATTTGTTGTCCCGTTCATCCATACCTCATATAGTATTTTGTCTTCTATACTACTGGAAGGTGACCTGTTGAGAAGATAAGAAGCTATGTTGACAGCTTCAACCCAAAACTTCTTATCTAAACCGACATGAAAAAGTATACACCTAACTTTCTCCAACAACGTACGATTAAGGCGCTCAGCTACTCTATTCTACTATAGAGTGCCTCTAACTATGTGGTGTCTAGTAATACCTGCATTCTAACAGTATGTATCAAATTCATGAGAGCAGAATTCTAACCCGTTATCAGTTTTGAAGTACTTTACTTTCTTCCCAACTTAGTTTTCAACTAACGTCCTCCATGCCTTAAAGCTCTTGAAGGCGTCTCCTTTGTTCTTCAAAATGAAAACGCAATTCATACGTGAGTAATCATCAATAATTGAGAGAAAGTACCTAAATCCTACAAAGGAGGGTTATTGAGAAGGACCCCAACAATCAACATGGACATAGTCCAATATCCCTCTAGTTGTGTGCTCTCATCTGCTGAAGGAGACTCTCTTCTGCTTTCCATAGATGCAATGCCTATACAAATCTGCATCAATGTATCTATGTCCATCCAATCTGCCCAAACTGTTGGGTTTCTACATCCCTCTCTACCCCAAATGTCCAAGTCTGGAATGCCAAATGGCAAACGTCGATTGCTGATCAACAGCAACAGCGACAGCGGCACCTACAATCAGAGAACCTTGAAGGATGCACAAAGGTTCATTCTTGACTCCTTTCATCACCACCAAGGAGCCCTTTGAGACAAGCAACTTGCCTCCACCTCCTGAGTACCTGAAGCCCTTGGAATCAAGTGTCATCAAGGAAATCAAATTCTTTCCCAACTTGGGAACATACCATACATCCTCTAGAGTTCTCACAGTATCATTATACATCTTGAAACGAATTGTACCAACACCTGCTCTAGTGCAAACACCATCATTGGTCAGTGTTACCTATTCACCATTAACCTGCTCATACATGTGGAACAACTCTTTGTTTGGAGTCATATGGTGAGATGCACCAGAATCTAAAATCCAACTATGATCTGAGTATGCACTACAAGAAACTGTAAGTGAAAAATCATCTTCTGATGCTGAATCTTCCTTTTCGATTACGACAACAGTTCCTTTTAATTTTAACTTGAGACAATTTGCTTTCCAATATCTCTTTTCCTTGCAGTAGTTGCAAATATCTCTTGAGTACTTACATCTAGACTTGTTTCTTCCTTTGAATTTATTATTACTGTTGTTTCTTTGTTGTCGTCCTTTAGACTCACCATGGTGCGCAAATAGGCCTGAAGCACTTGTGTCATTGCTCCCATGCATGACCATATGCCTCAGCTCCCTGGAGTGAAGGCTAGACCTCACTTCTTCCAATGTGATTATATCTCCGCCAACCACAAAAGACTGCACAAAATTCTCAAAAGACTGCACAAAATTCTCAAAAGACAAAGGAAGTGAAACAAGTAAAATAAGGACAGCATCCTCATCTTCAACTGTCACGCCTATATTTCTCAACTCCATGAGAATTGTATTCAGCTGATCTAGGTGTTGCTTAAGGGGTGTTCCCTTCTTCATTTTCAATGAAAACAATCTCTATTTAAACAACAACTTGTTAGTTAAGGACTTTGTCATGTACAAAGTCTCCAACTTATTCCACAAGCCTAAAGCTGTGGATTCATCAGCCACTTCAATAATAACTTCATCCGACAGACATAACAATATGGTAGAATGAGCCTTTTCTTTTTGTTGCTCATACTCTATAGATTTTTCATCCATAGTTAACCCTTTTATTTAAAGGAGCCCAAATGCCCAATTGTTTAAGCAGAACTTTCATTTTAATCTGCCACAAATTGAAGCTATTTTTCTCATTGAACTTATCAACTTTCATTACTGGTATTGACATTATATTCAAAATATAAAATGCACCACAACAATAACTCTGATCAAACAAATTGCAATTTTAGAAAATTGCTCAACACCTCAACTTCAATACTGACAGTCTCAACAAAAAATATGTAGCAATCACAATCACAAAACAAATCTCAATCAAAGTCTCAAAGCACCAAGTACCAAGGTCAATGAACTCCACCTCAAACAGATCAAATCACTCGGTTTGAACCAACAAAAACGAGCCCAAATATTGAGATGGTAGGAACCCAAAATTGGCAAAAGACTAACTTAGGCGACTGGTGCAGCAAAAGGGGCGGCTGGGCTGGACGGTCCCGCCTGGACGCGTACGAACGCTGGTGTACGTTAGTCAGGGTGCGTGCGGATGCGTGCGGGGGCTATTACGCGCAGAAGAGGGGCTTGATCCATGTGGGTGTGGTTTGATCTCGTCGCGTCTGTGTACGGAAGAGACTACTTGCACACGGAGCTACGCGCGAAAGGACTACACGCGGATGGCTGCGCACGGGCGACTCCTGCGTGCTGACGGCTACTTCGTGGATGAATCGGCTTCGGTTACTTCGTCCAAAGGGAAACTCAAAGATCACCTTCTTTTCCACTCCAAAGAAACGAGCCCTAACTCAAGGCTATGTCCTCCAACCTACTCTGATACCACTTGTTATGCGTGGTAACCAAGAAAGCATAGCGGAAATCAAATGAAGGAGTGAACCAATGAGAAAGGAATGGTAGAAGAAAGAGGATCGCCAAGCACAATCAAGGAGAAGCACACAAAATTTTACGTGGTTCACCCCAACTTGGGGCTAGTCCACGGACGGAGAGGGAGGAAGCTTTTTTCGTGGAGGCTAGAGTTACAAATCTCTCAACATGTCCTTTGGAAAACCTTAGCCAAGCTTATATAGTGCTTGAGTATTCCATGAGGGTACAAAGTCTAAAATGCCTTTATACTAGTTACATTATAATTACAATTCAAGACACAATACAACAGAGGTTTTAACTTAATAGTAGCACCCTTTCCTAACAGTGATATCAAAGGTAGGAGGTCTCGTGTTCGAATCACAACGAGTGTGTTATGTATGTACATGTGCTGGGGTAAAGACATTGTTAAGTGCCCAACATGCATTGCTCCGCCACGTGTTCCAACTAAGTCGCCTGCGCTTGAAGAGATACCTCACGCTTTACCGTGATAGGAGGGCTATGACCGAAAGTTGGGGACCAAATGGCCAAAGGTCACACTCGACATGAACTTATAGGTACTGTGCTGTGCCTTAAAAAGGAATTGAGGAACTCACCTAGAGGTTTTAGCTTAGTGGCAGTACCCTTTCCTAACACAAATAGCATACGATAGTCTCCTTGAATTTCCTTAGTTATTTCATAAAGGAAGCCTAATTGAAGCAAGGTGACAATAATTTATTAATTTCTAAAACATAATGTAGTACATTAATTATTATTGTTAAAATTCATTTGAAAACCAATTAATAGTAAGAAAAATGAACTATAATGTTATAAGATCCCAACTCAACTACATCTCTACTAACATAGGACTTCTATAATTTAACACACTCTTGCACTTGTATTGTCTTCTTTTAACCTAAAAGTGTCTTACAAGCAACATTCGAAAGACAAATTTTAATACCATGTTAAAATTCAACTTAAAATCAATTGGTAGTAAGAGAATAAGGTACAATGTTATGAAACTCAAGTTCAACCACATCTCTTCCAATGAGAAACTTTTATGTGTCCTTTAGTTGTGACAAAACCAATTTTTGTACTATTTCAAGTTTTCAAAATCTAAAAATGACAATACTACAAGTCTACAACATATGCAAGGTAAATCACGAACTCCTAACTTTTATTGTTCAATTTAACTACGAATGTAATCTATAAATCAATAAAAGAGCAATAAAACTTATCTTATAAATTCTATACAAGTAATAACTCATTGATGATGGCCGCTGAATCACAATAAAACAAGATAATTACTAGAAAAAAGAAGAAAAATACTGAAATTATCAGCAAAATGACAACAAAATAGAAATGAGGTAGGAATTCGAGGAGGAAAGTTGAGGGGACGAGAATATAAAGGAGAAGACCATTGAGGAGTTGCCAAAGAGTTAGGGTTGGCCATCAATGATGTGCGTGAGCACAGAGATGCAAGAATTGCAATGACTCATTATGCCTTTTCCTTTTAATCAAGTCAAGTGACCCATTTACCTGTCTTCAACCAAGTAACCACCTGAACAAAAGGCAAGAGGTGCAAAGGCAACAAAATAGCAAGCACCTGTTGCCACCTAGTTGAAAGGGTTGTCAAACTAGTTCCTAAAGTGAGAGGACCCAAAAAGTACTTGCCTGATTGCCTAGTAGCCAAAGGTGACTGCCTTGACAGCATTTACTGATATCCAATAGAAAAAGATGTTAAGAAATTACTTGAAGATTTTATTAACATTATGTTAGAATTTAGATACCTATTTGTTTCTCGATACTTATTTTTCTTACAGATTTAATTATATTTTCAATTTAGCGAATTTTGAATTGTGATTGAGTGATAATTACCCTTATTTAACAACCAATACATATTTCTTAAACTAAATTACAAGTGATTCAACGATGACTATATACAAGTAAATGCATTTATTTATTTTTATTTAATTTATATTTTTTCAAAAACATATTTGGACCATAGATTCTTGAAAATTTGTTTTCATCTTCAATCTATATAATGGCCATTGTTTAAACATCATTTAAAATTCAAATATTATAGAATTTCATAAAGGAAGCATAATTTTTACTTGGATGAAATAACTGAATGAAAACTTCGAGCACAATAGCAACACCCAGAACAAAGTATACCTGCATAATTTAAAGGTTAAGATATAGACAAAGAAAATTACAAAAAGAAAGATTCGAGAATTGGTTTTATAGTTACTTGAAGAGTGAAAATTGACTTTCATGCATTCCTCGACCAACGTAGATCCTTGGCTGTACATGGAAGTGATTAAGGCTTAATCAAGGCTATAATAGTTCATAAATTAAGATCATATGAAGTGAGATGAGCTCAGGATTTGATGATGATGGTGCATAACAGATAAAAATGTGTGGAAAAAATCCATGAATAAGTGGGTACAAACTTGGAAATAATGTTACAAAATACGTAAATGTCTGCTAGATAAAAGATTAATGCCAAAGAAGGTATTCCAGTAATTGGACTATTCACTAATTTAAAATTTTCAGTCTGTTAAAATGGAGTCATACATTTAATGTTTTGTGATACATGGTACAATTCGCAGAAAAACTTTCATTTTGAATGCACTATAAATTCCAAACGAATTTGATTTTATAGTTTTAAGTGGCACACTCTTTAAAAAGTTCACTAAAATCTGACAAGCTTCCTGAGTTATTCATGTTTCTAATACATTATAGTAGTTAAAGGGATTTGTAATGTAATTTCATTAGAAAATAGAAATGGATGATGTTTTGTGTCAATGAAATCAGCCCAAGGTAAGGATGTCTGCAATTGCTTAACCAAAGTATAAAACATATTTACAGTTGTATGGGAGTTCAAACTCTTCAAGTACTAGGAAATGGAATTATTTCTAAGAAAAATGGTTGACATGACCTCCATCTAAAGGTATGCTGAATGAACAATGAACATTTCCATTCAAGAAAGCCTTAAGAACAATGCTTAAATTTTAAAAAGATAAAATCATCTATAGGAAAGGTGGTAAACATTAAACGGTAAAAATAACATGAATCCTAAAAAGTAGTTTTTGGTCAGAGCCACAGAGAGTAGATCTTCACTTCAACTAAAATTATTTCATGTGTTTACATTTTAGTTATAGGAACACTTACAAAGATTGTCAACTGTCACAACACACAAGAGCAACAATTTTGGAAAAGGATAAAGTTGAATCTTATTAGATGAGATCAATCAACGGTATAAGTAATTTGAGCAAAGGTCCACATAATTATATGTTTAAAGTTTGAACTTAATGATAGCAATACATAAATGGGAGACTATCTTAACTATTCTATAGACATTTCTTCTTTTGAGTGATGATAAAGTGAAACATCAAGCTTCAGAAAAAAGATGACTCCAAATCCAACTTGTCATCCTTTTGGTAACTGCACCAACTCTAGTTGTTCAAAGTAAGCCAACATTACCTAACTATGAGATTCTCAAGATTAATTAGCAGTACACTAGGCATTTGAAGTAAGTCAACAGTTTAATAGAAAATAATCCCATTGTTTTGTCTCAGCTAATTATGATTATTTGCACATCACAAAAATTACAAATTTAGTGTTTACTAGCAAAGAATTTTTGAAATATGGAGACAAAGGTCAGAGTAAATTGCCTGAGACCACCATAGCAGAAACCTTATGATAAGCCAATCAGAGTTTTCTATCCATCGACGAAGCATAGGAAATATAAACAATATTCCTGCTAGAACATTTGGAAGCAAGTACAGAATGACAGCCATTATGTATACAGGTGGTATTCCTCTCACTTGACGAAGCCACCTTGTCAAATCTTTTACTGCTGCAGGAACTTCTGAGAAGGATCTCAGATAGCAGAGTGGGAGAATAATGCACCATGCCAAACTAACCACAACCTTGAGAATGTTCCTGAGCACATTAGTGAATTTCCATCTATGATAACCTGGGAAATTCAAAACAAGATCCAAAACACCTGCACAGGTAAAATACGAATAGCACAATTATAAAAACAGATATCAAAGACAAATAAGTAAAGAGCATCCAACTCTGTACTGATAAAACAGAAGGACAATGAAAACCAACATGTAGTAAGACAAAAGCACCTGCAACACATGAATATATGATATCATGAAATATTGTATTAATCAAGTCATTTGGAAAAGGATTACTACCAACTTTCCTTTTTGCTCTTTTCCCTTTCATTCCAAACCTTTTCCTCTCTACGTTTCAATTGTTTTTGGTTCTATTCCTATTCATATTATACAAAAACAATCTAGAATTTATTTTAAATGTGACATATATATATATACCTATCTTGGTCAAACATGAAAAGCTATATTTTCAAATACTCCTTGTAACATTAAAGGAAATTAAAAGAAACAAAAATATTTTTAAATGTCTTCTTTGATTCTTTACATGTTCCTGGTCCTAGATGTGCTATCAAATGGCTCCAATTTTAGAAATAGGTGCAGATATTAAATCAAAGTTTGCTTCTCAGTATTGTTCTGGTAGGAAAGCCTTTTGAAGCTAAAACTACGTGCAATGGATATAATGCTAAAACTAAAAACTATTAACAGACTGGAAACTCAGTAATCAAGGATGGGATTGATAACTATAACAGAAATCTATACTTTGAAGGAAACGTAGGAAGGCTGCAGTGATGAAAATACTGGAAATGGAATACATGACATTCTTCTGGAAAATATTGGTCAAAGAACCACTCCATGCAATGATGACCATGGCCTGCATTAGTTCGAACATGCATTTATCACTCCTTTATATTGCAAATTTTACCTATTATAGAAAGAATAGTAAAATCTTAAGAAACCTGTAATGCCAGTATGTAGAAAGTCCAAAGACGATCAAAACTTCGGAAAATGTGCCAAAATGTCCTTGTCTCAACAAAATGTGTTTTACCGGTACTTTTTGTGGACTTGTTGGGATATGGCTGCACCTTCATATTAATCACATGAATAACTTGCCAATTAACTGAAACCACAATATTGAGAAATAGCACGTACTACAAATTCATAGCATACCAAAGAAGAGGGCCTTGACTCACGAATAGTTGCAAAGAAATCACCATCATCACGCATTGGCCATCCCAAAGAGAAGCAATCAGAAGACCTAAATTATTAAAAAAAATTCAGTAGGAAGTAGAAACAAAATTTCCAAATACATTTAATTGAGAATGTAAGAGTTAATGTACCAGAAATATTCATTTAGATCATCATAGTTGCACCAAACAGAATGAGGAGCTTTGCCATTCTTTCCTTTCTTGGCTTCCTATAGACAACCGGAATTTCAATTCCTTGCAGTTACACTTGTATGTTGTATCATACATCCAATTCTTCTAATGTTAGTGAAAAGTACCTTTTCAATAACCCAGTAAATAGGAGTTATCACTTTCTTCAAGAAAGCCTCATCATCTCCACCATATGAAGGCCTGATGTTTTCTCCAGTCACAATGCTGACATTTCCAGCCAATAGACCATGGAGTTCATATGCCATCTGTGAATACACTTCCAGTCATCTAAATGGAAAAGAAGATAATATAAAATAGGTATGCTAGGAAATTGGACCTAACATTATGGAAAATATAGCATAGGCATTCTGGCATGAAACGAAGGTTTGCTGCTTCACCCCAAATAAGAAGATAAAGTCCCATATAGAGAATCTTTCTTTGCTGAACCTCTTGCTGGCCTTGAGGGAGCCTAAACCATTAATGAATCATCACACATATGTATGAATAGCTGAAAGTACTATGAAGATAAACCATACCGTAGGCTATGCTTACGTCCCAAAAATTTACACCATTGTTTGTAGTTTTTGAATAATTTACTCATCAATGCATCCACAGCTCGGTCATCCAACTGCATCACAAGGCTAGGCTTTGGTTGACAGTGCAAAAAAATGACAACAAAAGTGATGCAACTTGAACACGACCCAAAAAATTGAGCAATGCATTGATTTTTTATTGAGTTGGAGTAACAGAATATTGAGTTTTTATTTCAGAAATAAAACTTTGGACAACACTCAATATGCTGTGAGAATCTTTTAACAAATATATCTATGATACTCTAGAGTAATCACCAATGAATATAATATAATACCGATAACCAAACACTAACACAACATAACTAGGTCCCAAATATTACAATGGACCAAATCAAACAAACTTTGACTAGATACAAGTTGGACAAAACTAAAAGTACTACAACAATATTTCCAAAACTAAAAGTACTCACATTCAAAAAGAGAAATAGAAACCCAAAAAGGAGACCAAGCCAATAGTGCTACAAGGTAGATGATTTTGTAATAAATAGCATTATGACCAAGCCACGCAAATGAGTATCATAGACCAAGAAATACACACTATCACTCCATTTACGATCCAAATCAATTCTCATCCCCATTTGCTTCTTTTTTTTTTACAAATCTTAAAAACCACAATGAAAGAGAAAAAATGTTACCAAATAAAAAATTTGAATAGTTATAGCAATAACAAAGAGAAGGTTGACAAGAAAATCAAGCACAAAGAGATTGTGATACAGTTGTGTTGGGACAAATAGTACCACATCGGATACAGTACTGATGTTGATCTAACCTATAATATAGTTGAGAACTCTTCAACTACTCAGCTAAGTTTTGTTGAAATATAAGATCTTTCTACTTAGTATCAGAGCAGGTTGTGTACTTTATCCATCAACCACGTGTAGGCCTAGGCCTCAACCAAAAATAGTACTGGTGTTAGTGAAAGGCCCAGAGCCACGTGTGCAAAGAAGTGTTGGGACAAATAGTCTCATATTGGAAACAGTACTGATGTTGATTTAACCTATAACATAGTTGAGAACTCTCCAACTATTTAACTGGATTTTGTTGAAATATGGGACATTTCTACTGGTTGAATTCTAGGTGAAGACATGTGCATTTCCCTATTACTTGACAGGACCTACCATTGGCAATGATAACACTGTTAAAATTAGGTAGGTTATGTAGCCAACTAAAGATGTCAACATTACCTATCATGTGATGTGAAACCCCTAAGTCTATAATCCAAGAACTAGCACCCTTAACTACCACGTTCATATCAATACCTAAAGTGAAAGCTAATGCAGCAATGGCTGAGGAGTCCTTTGCCTATAGCTACAAAAAACAATCATAATCCACTTGAGAAATGGTTACACCATTTAAGATTTCTGAGGTGGATGATGTAAATGAATCCCTTGATTTGGTAGGCTCATGTAGGTTGACCAAACTTCTCCCAACAATTCTCAAGTCGATGATTTGTCCTCCTACAACAAGGACAAAGGGTGTGACGCTTGCCATCAAATCATCATTTAGTGTCTCTAGTGTTTCAACCTCTAGTTGGTTTTATTGCTACCACAACAGTAAACTCATTCTATGTGTGATTCATAGATATCTTGATAACACATGCAAAGATTGTCGCCAAATCAAGAGTAAACTCACCATCTAGTAGTTGGCCACAAACCCAGGATGTCAAATATGTTGGGAGACTAGCTAGAAAAGTAACAACCATCAAATTGTTACAATGTTGTCTCATCATAGCAACATCTTAGGTAATGGACTAATACACATCAAGCTCTCTAAACAATGTCCACAACGTGCCAAAGTACTTCTAAACTGATTGGTCAACCATACACAAGTTGAAAATTTGTTCATAAATTTTATACACTCAAGCAATGTTTTTCTCGTGCTCATACATCAAATAAAGTGTAACAAAAATACCTTTGGTAGGATGTAGCATCATAACTCCATGAGCAACACTTGTCTCTATACTATTCTCTAGCCATGTAACAACACAGCTAAATCGTTTGCATACCAATCATCATATATTGGGTCCTTTATATCTAGTGCAGGTTTTCCAAGATGATGAATTTTCCTGAACAAATGTCTGAAAGGTGTGTACTTACAAAATATGATTTTTCTCATTCAATTTTTCTATAATACCAATAACTAACGAACTATAGGTTCTTTGTATGTCATGACTTTCTATCAACATAAGTTACTACTACTGCAAGACAAAAAATAACCCCTTCACGATAAAAACTTCAATCCCTAACATGGGAAGCAATAGAAATAACACAAACTTTTTTGGTCTAATGCTAATCACCATCAGGACACCCTACTGAGGCAAAAGGATAACCCTTGTTGTAAGTTACACAGAGGCAAACAACCCCTGTTGTGGGTTGCAAGAAGCCAAGATAGCTTGACAAAAGTAATAATAAAGTTTCTAAAGTCTCTTCCCCGTATGCATGAGAAAATGAAAACTAGTGCATGTTTTCCCATACCACACGTACAAGACCACTTACAAAAGAAAAAACTTCACACACAGTGAAAACCTCCAAGTGTTACAAGAGAAGTACAAATTCTAAGTCTCTACAACATCATACACATAGCCACATGTCTAAGCACCTCCAATAGAGAGATAGGATCAATAGCTGTCTTTAGGATTAGTGACGATTGCAAGAGAGAGAGAGGAGTGATGACAATGGTAATTAGGGTTTAAGCTTTAAGCTCTGATACCATGTGAAAAAAGTATAAAAGATTATTATTATTCTCCAATCTCTTGATTAGATATATATATACATCCAATCATAAACAAATGCTTAGGTGGATCTATCATAGCCAATCTATCACACACAAAGAAAAAAAGTAAACCTGTGACTATTAGAAATTTCTTAATTTCTTATCCTGTAAATTTAACACTGGTAACTATTTCATCATATATCTCATTTATAACATAAATATATCATATAGGTATTCTTTTTTTCTCAAACCTAATACAATATGTTCCTAAACATTTTATTATAAGCCTTTTCTAAATCACAAAAAACCATATGAATGTTTTTCTTAACTCTAAAATTTTAGTAATAGTTTTCAAAAGTTAAATGTTCTCTTTTTATGTGAGTTGGAAAAAGAAGAGGGAGATACTTTTTTGATTTTATCTACCCAAATTACCCTTTGATACAGACATATATGGATATCAACTTTATTCATTTGCTGCATATGGTAAATAAAAAATTATCAATTTACACAATGGAAAGTATTTAAAAAATGGGATATGGATATTGTTTTATCATTTCTCCTTGCAACCCTATTATTCAACCACCTTTCCCTCATGTGGTCATATTTTGCTGGTAATTATCTATAAGTCTTACCATGCATATGAGACTACCTCGAGGAACATTTTCTAGAATATTTTGATGCCTAAAGGTTGCCCAATAATGCTAGAAGGAAAGTATAGGATATCATCTATTATATTATCACATAGCAAAAGATGATTAGACAAGAACAATAAGATATTTCACGACAACTCAAAAAGCATGACTTAAAATCCAAAGTGATAGACCATCTAGTCAAGTGGACAAGGTCTTGGACAACTAATGGCAACTTGTCAAATGCAGAGATTATTGCTTAGACTGAAAGCCTTATGACTCTTTGTATTTGTACTATAAGGGCGACATGGTGGTAGGCAACACCAATCAACTAGTTTAAGTAGTTTTATTGTAACTTTGGTGTTCATTTTCTCCCTTTGTACCTATGTTTCTTAATTGAAACTCATCCTTTATACCTTGATCATGATTTGAGTTTGCCTATAACTTGCCTATATATATATTGTTTCCCAGAATATATATACACATTGAACTTTCCAAGACTAAGCCCATTTCCAATCTCTTTGTTCATAATTAGCTCCCAAGATTAAATTCATTTAATGATGTAATTTTTACATCAATCATGCTTTTAGATTTTTGCAATTATTACTAAAAATCAATTCATGGTCATAGCACTTTGCCATTAAGGACATCAGCAAGCCTCAATATTTCCTTGTTATATGGTTTGGCTACTCAAAGGGTAGGATGGTGTTGTCTTAAAGGAAATACACTCTTGATTTGCTAAAAGAAACAAGCCAATTAGGATGCAAACCAGAGTAGATACCAATTAAAAAAGGATAAATTTTCTAAGTGTCTTCAAGATATTGGAACGTTGTGGCAACTTATTGGAAAACTCATTTATCTTATAGTTACTCATTCAAACATTTCTTACGTTGTTGTATTCCTAAGTCAATTTATACACGAGCCATGGGAGGTACATTGGATTGGAACCATGAGTGTCTTGGCTTATATCAAGAACAACCCAAGAAAAGGCTTAATCTATGTAAAACATGGTCATATGAATGTGGTTTCTTATTTTGAATCCAATTATAGAGGTGATAAAGGAGATAGAAGATCCACATTGAGCTACCATACGTAAGTAGAAATCTCGACACTTGTATGGGTGTTAATGGGCCATAATGGCCTAACATGACCCAATACTTCACCAACCTAGACACTATTTATGTTAAGCCAAATCGTGACAAACACCTTCGAGAATGACCCAAGCACAACTTGACCATGTCACTCAACGACAATTTGACCATGTCATGCTAGGCTAGGGTAGGGGTGGGCAGAGGGCATAATAAGGCACAAGGGTGAGCTACAAACTGGGTCAAGTCAAGGCAAGTCAAGGGTGTAGGGGTAACAGAGCATCGGGCAGATGGAGTGGGCTGCAAGCAAGCACTTGAGCAACAACATCAAGGTGAGGATGAGACAAACAATAGGCAAACGACGCAACTAGTAATGTTAGCCAATTAAGGCTTCACGGAAATGGGCAAATGGTGGTGTAAGCCCAAGCCTATGACTCTATGAGTGCGAGGAAGGCAACTAGGTAAGGGCAAGTGGTGGAGCGGGATTGCAAGAGTTGAGATGTGGACCAACTTTGAGGATGAGCAATTCTCTCACAAAACCCTATTTTTCTTCTTCACATAGATAATAAGTAGTGTATCAATTCAAATAAATCAGCAAAAACAATTTCCCAAAGAATATTATGTTGAAATTTTATACTGATAAATGAATATTATGCTGAGTTTTTATGTAAAAATGAAAATGAAAACAAAAAAAAACATAGAGTATCATACACATACATTATAAATTACATACATATATATACACATGCATACAAATATAAATATATGTACCCATACACATACATGTACATATATTGTGTGTACAAATGCATAGAAATGTATACATACATACAAATAAGTGTATGGCAATATGTAGGCAAAGATGCACCAATATAGTCATAATTTGTTTAATTTCTCGTGCTTGACACATGAAGAGGCAGACAAATTTATCATGCTAGGCACACGTGTGTATGTGTGTGTGTCACTGGAAGAGGCAGGCAGATACCTTTTAGGAGAATTTTATTTTATATAATTATCATCACATTTCTTTTATAATTTTATTTTGAATGCATATTTGTGTCAAGAAAACAAATGAAAAGAAAATTTAAATAAAAGAAAGCATGGAAAAACAAAGGCAATGAGATTTTATGTTCCATTTGACTCCAATAAAATGTTCATGCATATGTGGAAACATGATAGAAAATGACAATACAATCACCTTATTAAGAGGTTCCGGCTTGGGCATTAACCTAACGTGATTGTTGGCCAGAAGCAATATCAAGTGCTCCCTTTGGTTTCGTACACTATCTCTCTACAAAAATGTGTGTATATATATATAAGGTAGAAAAAGAGTAGTTGATTGTGTAAAATCATAGGAAGAAAACAGAACTTAGGACTAAAACCTGAAAGCCAAACATTGCTCGTAACCAATCTAGAAGATCTACGTCCCCTGATTTCTGCCTTTGTTTCTCAAAAGAAGCTGGCCAAGTCAAACCACGGGTATTCCTTAGAGCGGACACGGCTGCTTTAACCTGTGAATAAATAGATAAAGACAACTTTTTCACGCGCAGACTCCACATAAGATGTGAAACGGTAGATTTTTTGCTGTTAAGTATCATGGAATAGCTCATTTTGGAAGTCACATTAGCAAGCCAGTTCTGACACTAGGTCGGCATGTAAAGGGCGATACCTCTTCAAATTGCATGATTGATTGTGAAGCACCTGCCGCATCAAGAGGAAGAATATTATATGGAGCATAAATCTCTTTCTTTTCCTGGACATCTCTTGCCGCAGCAATGATCTGTTTTCAAGACATAAAAAGTGGTTCAAAAGAAAATAAGAGCATACTCTGAAATAATTAACCAGTATATAAAAATCATGAGAACAGAATATATTCGGATAAGTGACAAATCTTTTGGGAAAAAATGAGGCCAAAATAACAAACTAACCTCAGGAGCGACTTCTTCGACTTTTTCAGACTTGTTGACAGCACAGAGGACTTCGAAAAGAACCCCAGCAGTCTGGTATGCTTTCCCCAACTGAGCTCTGTTATAGAAAATCGAAGTTCATAGAAGAAAATTACCAATTTTGATATGATAAACACTAGGATTCTTAGGAAAAATGAAATTTGTATTTACCTATCAGCTTGTTCTCCTTTGTCCAGTGCTCTGACGTATTGTTCATAATATTGCTGATAGAAACTCTCAATCTCACGGGCATCAGTCTTTTTAACCCTCGAAGCAAGACTTGGTGTATTGTCCTGTTGGCAAGAATAAAGTATCCCGATGATTTCATGATTTTCATCTCATGAAAGTTGATCAGCTGATTCGTTTCAAGCAAAGCAAACGTGCAGAAATCGTATGCATTACAGTGCTACGTCAGAATAAAAATTACGTAATTTCCATTCCCCAGATGGAAGAATCACACTAAATCAGAAAATTATTATGGATGTTCTGAACGATAATAACAATTTACAAGGAAACCCCGAGCACCGAAGAACTTCGGGATTCAACCTTGGATTGGAGGGCAAATGCCAATAGGGTTTATGGGAAATCACCTTTTCGAACAATATTAATCTATGGTGTTTAAGGATCAAAAATTGGGTTCAATTCCAGAAGAGGCGGCCCGAAATGGCTATAGTCGTTGGAGTTTCGGAAATTAAGATCCGTAGACCGCGGGAGAAATCCTCGACTGGCGGGCGGCGGCAGAGGCGAGAAGGATAAGTGAAGAATAGCGACGAACGGCAGAACCGCAGAAAGCAGTGCATCATGGAAATTGTCATATCCCACCCCTGAATGGATGCAAGGCGACACCGGTAACACGAACGAAAAAACTTGCGATCAAAGCCACAACGTTTCTTCAACTTCTTGTTCTCCGGCCCATGCACGGGCCGGACCTTCTGCTCCATCGAGTCCGTTGCTCATCCAACGGATATTGGAAGTGAGAACTCCAGCGTAGATATAAAGCTAATAGTTTTCTACCTATATTCGTGCTAAACATAGAAATGATTGTCATTAATAAAAATGAAAAAAATGAAGTTATATCAGATAAAATTTTTATAATAAATTTTAAATTAATATATCTAAATTATAAAATAAATATATACAATATTTTAACATGACTATCTACGATAACATTAAATTTTAATAAAAAGTAAAATGAAATTCCTCTCTCCTCTTTTTATCTCATGTATATTTTAACATTTTTTTTCTTTATTCTCGATTTTAATCTATTCTTTTCATTATTAAAATTACGTACTTTTATCTCAAAACTATTCTCTCGTAAGAACGCTTATCCTTGCTCAAGAGCATATTCTCCTTAGGTGTATTCTCATCGACCTCAAATATTTCTTCTCTATATAGACATTGCCCGTAATTAATTGCATTTTACGGCAATGGATACGGGCTACTACCGTTACTGGTTTTTTTTGGCAAGATATCTCATTCGAACCTGCATTGAAAAGACGATGATGCGAAGCTTTTTTCAGCAACACGGTCATGTACCACCATTACCTGTGTTTTATTCATACTACTTTTCATTCTCACTCTTGACAGAACAGCTTCCAATCACCAAAAAACACTTCTCCCGTTGTTACATGCTAAGGATGAAATTCTACTCCACATACGAAATCTGTACGTCATTCGTTCGATTCGAGAGATTTCAAAACATATCGGTAACGTCTCTGGACGGCCCCGCCGAGCTGCACCCACCGTAACGAACTAATCGAAATTGAAAAAACAGACAAAAACATAAATCACGGCATGCAGAACCTTTTTCGGGCCCCCAGGACCTGAAGAAGAAGCAGAAATGGGTCCAGAAAACCCAGTTTCATCTAAAGATGGACCGTCAGAGAGCGAGATGATCGGAACAAATCCGATCACCATCGTTGATTCCGATTCTAATTGACATAGGTTGTTAGGAAAATAACGAAGAATAGAAGACGAGGGAGAGCGTACCCTTTCGAGCCTCTGGAGCAAACCAGTCTTGAATTGCCGAACTCCACGGCCACTGGAGGTGGGATCGAGGCGATGCGCCTTCTCGAATGCGTAGAATCGACCTGGAAGTGGAAAGAGTCCATTCGCAAACCGCAAAGATTCCAAATCAGCAAAGCAGGGGAGTGAAAAAGAAAAAAAATAAATAAATAAATAACAGAAAAAGAAAACGAGATAGAACAGAAAGATTCATTTCGATATTCCAGTTCCAGGGAAATAACGAGAAGTTTACAAAGGTAGGCGACACGAGGACGCTCGGACTCCACTTCGGAGGCAACACGGAGAATGGGGACGATCGTGCCGAGCGAGGAAGGGACGACCTCGTTATCGAACACCTCCTGGGAGAAAACCTGCGTCATCGGACCCCTGGAAGGCCTCCGCAGCAGCACCTGCGGCCCCGCCGCCTCGGGCGTGCTTGTTGACGCCATTCCGACGCAGCAGGCCCGGCAGTTTCGCCTCCTAGGGGAGAGATCGGAGGAGGAGGAGGCGGTGGTGGTGGTGGTGGTGGGATCCTAGACCTTCTCTGCGATGGTCGCCGTTGGCCAGGAGGGAAGAGGAGGGGGGAGGGAGAGGAGGCGCGAGGTCTGTGGCGGAATGAATGGGATGGGGAGACGAGACGATACGAGGCCGAGCACAAAAATGGAGGGAAGAGGTCTTGGGGCCCACAACGTGACAGGCTGGACCTCTTTCAGACACGTGGTGGGCGGACGTGGTTTTGCTGTTCGTGTGTCTTTCCGTGGTGGGGCCCACATTCGCTTTGTTTTCCTAAATTAACTGATAATAATATTAAATTAAAATTTTTAAACTTTAATAAGGTTCGTGCACGTACGTAATGTTGAAAAAAGGAAAATTTAAAAAAAAAAAGATTTTAAAGTATTTATGTATTACGAAAAAATTTAAAAAAATTAAAATTTTTTTATCGTAACAAGTGCACAATTTTTTCTACTATCACAGTAGGGGTTGGTATCTTTTGAAAATTAATAAAAAGAAAATTTTAAAAAAAATTATTATTAAAATATTAAAAATTTAAAAATAAAAAAATTTATGAGATTATTTATGAAAATTTAG
>JAMKPZ010003111.1:0-33530 GCA_024699675.1 Amphibolis antarctica
AAATTTGTAATAATGTAAATATAAAATACGTAATTCATTAATAAATAAAAACTTAATTTAATTATATGCATTGTTGTCTGATTGTCTCATTTATTAAGTTATTGAATACTTGAATGTTGAATTAAATTTAAATATTGATAGTTGAACACTTGAACGGTCGTATGCACGGGCCGATGGGTTGTGGAACTGTGCCTGAGCTGGCAACCGGGTCATTGGGTCGGTTGCCGGTTCATTGGGTCGACGGCCGGCTCGCAGTGTCGGGTCCCACCCGAGGGGGAAGGCCGAAAGGGCAGAAGACCGTGCGGGCCGATAGGGACCACAGGTTGAATGGTCACGTGGGAGGGGTGAACCGTGAACGGGTCGTGCGACCGACAAGGGAGACAAGCCGTCGGGTCTTGGATCGACTGCCAGGTCATTGGGTAGCAACACTAGGTCCCAGGAAAAATCGTATTGGTCAAACTTGTGTCATTGACTGACACAAATAATATTTTTTCGTGTCACAGGCCATACTTGAACCGACCCATTGATGGTATAAACCATGTCGACACAACACTTTCGTACATCATGTCAACACAAAAATCATATCATACCAAACCAACACGATTGACAAGTCTACTCCTGACAACCACACCCGCTACGTTCATTACTTCCCCAAATCACCCAACGCTTTTAAGATTTTCATGTAACCTAATAAGACGTAGGTTCGACTAGCATTTATTCAGTAGAGGTTTACGTTTACGATTTTTATTTTTTAACATATTGGTAGAATCATTGACCCACAGATTCGTTCGTCACACGAATCTGAGCTCTCTTAAAGGAGACAGCAAATGCTTGCGATACTTAACGCCCATCATACTACTTCAGGTACACCTGAAAGATCAGTTCACCCACCTACAACACGGAACCACATATCATGGGGACGCAACCCATACATCATTTACCTTATACAAAAAATGACACGAGGAAGAAAATTTGATGCTGCTCGTAGACCCTTGGGAAGGGCAATGTTTCTTTCAGATGATCGAATTAACTCTATATCCGCTGTTTTACCCGTCTGCCATTGGCATCACTGCCATCTGGGGCATCGCTCATATGTGCAGGATAGATGATTGAATGCTCTCCAATCCGTGCAACGTATTCCAGGAGTTCCGTTAAGAGAGATGGGCAACTTAACTTAAGATAGTCAAACCCATCGGTTTGCATAACCGCTGCAGCGCAGAGTAAGATCAGTTAAGAATAACAGAAGAGGAGTATAATGACGAAAATATGCAGTATGCATCGTTTCACTAGGAAATCAACAGCCTTATGATTGAAAACAAAAGGAAATCAACAAAAACTCAAATTTCAATATGGTAACTAATTGGTAGTGTACAAGAGAATAAAAAATACTGGAACACAAAAGATTTTAAATGGAAATTTTATATCATTCATAAACAACAAAATCTTTATGTATAGAAATTATAAAAAAAATTTAATTTACAATACACTCGTACATAAATAAACTAAATGAAATGATATATGAGATCGACACTAACAAAAAGCAATAATAATATTATGTATTTTCTTTTTCATTCCTTTCATATTTTATGCATTTGATTTGTTGTCCGTATATGCACTCGGGCACCCCAAACGCTTGTTGCGAAAGCCCGATCCATAGAACGCTGCAAAGGCAAATACCCGTCTCAATTCCGTAGAGGCAAATGCATCTCCATACAAATGCCCGTCTCCGTTACAGAACGACCCAACTTCCAATCAGGCAACCCACTGCACAACTGCGCGAGGGTTTCATGAGCGGAAGAAAATCCCAAAATGGGGGTGGTGCAATCAATTAAATTCATGGAATCTTCCAACCATGACCTTCTGATTGTGCTCCTAACAGGCAGCAAATACGAGGTCAACCAAGAACTTGGCAGGCACCACCTTCTGATGGTGTTCTGGCTTCGTGAGCAGAATCTGGAAGGCACCATCTTCCTGGAAGGCTGAAGATGTCTAACAGTGAATCAACATTGAGCAACGGAGATTGATCGGGCTTGAGAACTTGGCTCATCAGGCATAGAGATCAATTAATGTTGGTGCGTGCAGGGAAAATTTTTTAAATCAAGTATAGGGACGAAAAAGAGCCAGCTTTTATACAGGGGCAAATGACAGAAATTTTTTTCCAATTTTCCGTCCTGCACAAATGAGTTTTACAGAAAATGGGAAAAAAATTTCCTGAAAAATATTTTCTTCACGTATAAGTACCACCTTAATGTCCATCATTGTGTCTAAGTGTGTCAAAGATTACAAATATCTATATAAATTGATTTCTAATATTGTAATAATGATTAATATGGTCTAGGTGGTGACAAACAATCATGTCATTTTCAAGAAAGCCAGAAAGAAGATAATGGAGTACTCCATTTTTTAATACCAGGTGTAGTTGATAGGAAAGATTATAAAATTATAAAATGATTAATCTTATATCGAATGAGTTAAGAATGATCAAGTTGATAGGAAAGATTATAAAATTAACTCAACCTTTCACCAACTACATCTATAATCATTCATTTCTACTGTTATACATGACGTCCCGATTTTATCAAATGTTTCTAAAGAGACCTATCACACATGAGATCACCAAAAGTCTATGGTGGTAATTTAATTTGTCCAGAGATTACTCATTTTGCCACCAATTACATAACACTTCGATTAATACTTAACAAAAAGGATGGACTAAGATACATGCTTACTTCTAAATTGTGGAACAAGCATTCAAAAAGGAAGAACCTAACAGATAGGAAATTAGTGATGGCATACAACAAGAGGTAGGAGGAAAATTCAATTCATTTTTGTCACAAATCTTCAAGGGTTTACAAATGAATGAACCTCAACCTCGAACTCATGGTTAAGATCCTTACACATCAATTCTTACCAACGAGTTATTTCCTTCATTATTTCCTATAGAAGTGATATCTTGTTACATACTTGATTCACAATATTACCAAAATGAGTTAGTGACTATTGTACAAGTTATACCACTCAAATGCTATGGAGCCCTTGCATGATGTGAAAGGAACAAATGATGTGTAATCAAAGGTTTTGATAAATATTTGACACAAGGACAAGGAACAACCCTCAAAGGCATTCAACTTGGAATTAATCTTGCTATGATTTAGTTACATTTTAAATCATTTGACATTATATTTTAAATCTTATTTTTAAAAATATTTTAAGGCAGTGTTTGTTTTTTTGAAACTCCAACTATCTTTACTATGTATAGCTAAAATTGTAGTTATTTTTAACAAACAACTAAACTCCACACAATAATAATAGCTAAAATTTAACTCTGACTACTATTTATATAACTTCAACTACATCATATCAAATATTGTTACTATGCACAACTGAAATTGAAATATTAATTTATTAAACAACATAGCTACGCACAATATTTACTAAACAACCCATCCAAAGCCCTTCATCTTCTTCCGAGTCTGTCAATTGTTCACCGACCATTGTGGCCAAAGAAGAAAGGGGTGCAAAAAGGAAAAATTATATTAAAACCTAAAATAAGAAAGAAAATAATAAAATATAAATGGAGAAAATAGAAAAGGAAGAAAATAAAAAAGTAGAAACAGAAGATAATGATGGGAGGATAAAAACTAAAAATAATAAAAAAGGAATAAAAAATAGTCTTTTATTTTTTCGTAATATTTTTTGATTTTTTGACATGTTTGCTTGAAAGTTATATGTACAAGATAATTGTACTTATGTTTGCTTGAACGTTATATGTAACCGCACCTTGTATGTTTTTATAAACTTATCTGTTTATAATATTGCACTTTTAAAGTTTGTAGTTGTGAAAGTAGTTTTTTAATGAAGTTTACAGGTTTTATTTATATTTTTAGGTAAAGTTCTCAATTGTAACAACAGTAAATTTTATTTTGCAATATACAATTTATATAATCTTAACATTACATATTTATTTGGTAATGAATACTGTACAAATATAAATAATTTCAAAAAATCATAATTATTATTTGATGTAGTTATATAATTTAATTTTTCATATACAACATGTGATTTTGTTATGTTAGAGTTATATCACCACTAATTTAAATAAACGTAATTTAACTCTAAAAAAAAATTAACTTCAACAAAAAACTACTACAGTACAAACAAATAGAATTAACTTCAACAAAAATTTGTTACAATACAACTTCAACTCCAACTCTAGCTTCATTTAAAAAAGCTACAAACAAACGCAACCTATTTCTTTTTCTCATGCATGAAATTACTATACCTTGATCTAATTGACATTTTATGCACACTAATTGCCTAGAAAATTTATATAGGTGTTTTTACATGCTTATCATATCTTGTTTTATTTTATCCTTAAGTCTTAAGTTAAATTTTAGAATTTTTTTTCATTTTCATAAAAGTATTGTGTTTCCACATATGTGATCCTTGATCATCAAGACATTTCTTTTTCTAGAAAATCAATCCAATACAATACCAATACTTTATTCCTTGCAAGTAGCTACTCTTTCATACACACCCTCTTTCATACACGTCTTCTATACTATCAATATATCCTATAAATACTCCCTTCCTTTCCAAAATCCACTACAATAGGATTCTAGGTATTCTATCATAAGCCTTTTTCTAAATCAATGAAAATCATATGAAGGTCCTTTTCTTAACTCTACAATGAAAATCATAAGCCTTTTTCTAAATAGATAGTTTCCAATATTCCAAAGCAGCAGCCTTTGCCTCAGTTCACCTTCTTTACAGTCAAGTATACGTCAAGTCCCCTACTTATCATCTATCATTGGCCAAATCATTTAGTTTAGAGTGTCAACCTATATGTAATAGGCGTGTGGTGCCTTCTAACTCCTCTACCTGTTGGTCGAGCCCAAAGCCCTCTTTTGAACTTAAGAGTGGACTCTTTTGACTGATGTTTCAGTTTTTTCGAGGAGTGTTGTCCTATAAGAAATTCCCAAACACCAAAAACAAATTAACATGTGGAGACACAAAATTACCTAAATCTTGATGTTAAAGGACCAATTGTAATCTTTTGTCAATGTCCAACAGGACTTTAAAATCTTAATAGCACCACCAAGATCCAATTTTTAAAATCACACCCCTAGTGCCACTACCTTGAGATGGTAACAGTTTGAGGCTATATGATAATATAGGAACTCCCAAATGATTTATAAGCAAACAAGAACTAGATGTTCATGGAAATCAACAAAAGCAAAATGGCATTGTTTCCTCCAAAGAACTGTTTCAATTATTATGTCATCAGTGAGACAGTGACCATGCAAGAAACTTACATATGCACTGGGTTAAGGGTTCTTATCCTTTGTAATATTTTTGTAAGCTTTTTTCAGTTTTCAGCTTTAGGGTCCTACACATTTGTATCCTTTGGATGAACCTTATCGTTCAAGGAGATTCACCCAACATATACTTCAAAAAGAGCAAGATTCATACCTCTCAGATTTTCGGGCATGGCAATAAATTTCAGGCACACAGCTTTCAGTTGGAAACAATGGTGCTGTTCTGCTAAAGCTAAGGTGGTCGCCACAGTGTTTATGGCTACATCCTCACAAAGCTTAGCCTCGCAGAGTAATCTCAGTCTGTCAAGTGCATATTGATCTGCTGCAGCAAGTAGATGTTGTGCCATTAACGTGGATGCCCATTTTGCATTAAACGCTGTAAAATCTTCCATGTCAGGTAGGGCATCCCAGTAGATGAAATGCAGCAAAGCCTGTAAATAAAGCATCTTTCATGTCAAAGCCCAAGCAACTAGTAAAAAGCCATACATTTGTCAGCAAGCTAAATAATGAGTGAACAAGGGAAAAAAATTGTTGTCCAGGCCACAATGATGAAGCCTGAATAGCGGAATTATGAAGAGGCTGCTTTTGCAGTAAAATCACCAAATTGTTAGAAAAAGATATGAATGATTGGGAACACCGTGCTAGCATTTAATAGTTTAAAAAATAGACAGGATAATGAGGTTAAATTTTAGGCTGATTTCAGGGAAAACAAATAAAAAATAAGTTATTTCATGAGCAACAACAGGTAGGAAACGCTGAGGGTGGATCAAAGGCTGAGTTCAAAGGACAAAAACAAAAGAAATTGTTTCATATGAAGGAGAGCAATGCCAGCTTTGTGCAATAAAGAAGAATGGTGATGGGCTACAAGAGCAAGAGGCACAGATTTTTCCAAACATAAATTGCATGACACACAACACATGTCAGTTATGACATGGCATTCTTTTCAGATACAGCATGTGGCATGCTTCAACCACTCCTAGCAAAAAAATTGAATTCACTTTGGATACAATAGAACTCATCGGAAACACACAAGAAATTTGATAATATATATTTTTAAGTTACACATTACCAAAATAATATGAGATGTGTTTTACTGTTATCAAGTATCATGTCATGTATGACTTATGTTCTATTTTATGTAATTTAAGTTGTTATTTAAAATTTTTAAATATTTATATGTAAATATCTCTAAGAGATAGATGTATCAATCGTATCGTACCGGCACGACACGACACGACACGACACGGCCCACAATGCCAACAGGCCGACCCAAGCATGGTCCGTTGGCACGAAAAGTACTATTCGTGCTGATCAACAATATGATATTGACTAGCACGATTTTTTAATTAATTTATTATTTATATAAATTTAATATTTACTTCTGACTTTAGTTCTTCACTTCTTCTTCTCTCCTCTTCTTCAGTTCTTCCCTTCCCCTTTTCAGCTCTTCTTCCCAAGACCCAGCATCGCGACCTGGTGGCCGACCTAATGACCCGACAGCCAACCCAGGCACTTCGACTCTTCCTCTTCTTCTCTTTTTCAAACTTCAATCCTTCACTTCTTCCGGTCTTCCCTTGTTCTTCTCTCCTCTTCTTCAGTTCTTCCCTTCCCCTCTTCGATTCTTCTTCCTGAGACCTGGCACCGCGACCCAACGGCCAACCCAAGCACTTTGGCTCTTCTTCTTCTTCTCTTCTTCCAATCTTCCCTTCTTCTTCTCTCCTCTTCTTCAATTTTTCCCTTCCCCTCTTCGGCTCTTCTTCCAAGGACTCAACACCGTGACCCGACTGTCGGCCCAATGACTCGATGACCGACCCAATGACCCAGCAACCGACCCAGGCACTTCGGCTCTTCCTCTTCTTCTTCTTCAGACTTCAATTCTTCACTTCTTCCCTTCTTCTTCTCTCCTCTTCTTTAGTTCTTCCCTTCCCCTCTTCGGCTCTTCTTCCCAGAACCCGACGCCACGACCCGATTGCCAACCCAATGACCCGACAGCCGGCCCAGGCACTTCGGCTCTTCCTCTTCTTCTTCTTCTCTTCTTTAGACATCACTTCTTCTAGTCTTCCCTTCTTCTCTCCTCTTTTTTAGTTTTTCCAATCTTCTTTTCCCCTATTCAGCTCTTTTTCCCAAGACCCGGCGCCGCGACCCAGTGGCCAACCCAATGACCCAATGATCGACCCAGGCACGGTTCCCCAACCCGCCTGCCCGTGCATGCGACCGTTCACCCTACCGGCCGCACGACCTGGCAAAGCCATAAGGTAATGAAACCATCAGCATCATCCTATTAAAATATCGGACAATGGCATGAGGACATCTACAATGTAAAACTACATGCAAAAACTATTAAAAAAATAACCTTATTGGGTAATGGAACATTGTTGGTGACTATTTGTATGGAATTGACATGAAACTACGAGTTCTTATTATGATGATAATGTGGTAAACATTCAGTATTTTTGACACAAAGTAAAGGATTATGTTATAATGTATACCCTTGAATGACTTGTAATATGTGAGATGACGCACTGACCATAATACAGTAATTCTATTAGGAATACATATAGAATTTATAAGCCTTTAAAAAGACACGAAAATTATGGCCGCAAAAAGAATATATATCAAAACTGGAGTTTATTGTGTTTGTGGAAACAAACACAATATGCTTTAAAAGAAGTCAACATGCAATACTTCAATATATCAAAAAAGTCAATTAAAGTCAATACACAAATTTAAAAAGTTTCTCTAATCTATGGGTAGTGAATAACGACCTGGAAAACTGGAGCCTCCATATCTTCAACTTTTATACATTCTGTATTTTTGTCCTTCATTGGACCAAAAAGCTGGGCTCTGAATACAGGTGAACGAGCTGCAAGCACTACCTTATGTGCATAAAATATTTCTCCATCCACTGAAAAACTTACGTCTGCAGCCTTACCCTCTTCCAAAATTCTTCCGAAATGCTGTCCTATGTTAGAAGGCGGTGTAGGTAAAGAGTAGATCCTAGGTCCCTCTGTATGTGATCTAACAACACCAACACTGCAATGAACTGAAAGGCAATCGTCTTTAAGATAATCTGATGTTTCTAGACTTGTTCTCTTGTAAAAGCGTTTATACCCCCTGCATAGATTAGTAAAGATATCAGCAATCAGAATTTTCTATAAAAAATGCATGCCAAGTACCAGAAAAAGAGGATAAAAACGACCCACAAGTGCCAGCCTATACATAAATTTTGAGCAAACACAATTTTAATAGCATCTCCTAGATATTTTAAAACATGATATTATGAATTACGTAAAGAAACAAGATAATGATATCAATCCAGAGAGGCATTTATTCACATGTTTATAAGAAACATAGAAAGCCATAGATAGAGGGAATAAGAAATCCCATGAGACAAAAAAACGGAGTGTTTATAAATGCGTTGAAAAATGGAAAAAAATGATACACCGCTCACCACATACTCCCCCGATATTTGAGAGTGTAAGGCCCATCCTCAAGGTTCCTCCCGAAATGGCTATGAACCTTATGCCGCTCCTTTCCACTTTGATCGAGAAGAGTTAACTCAAACAGTGCCCGCACATCTGACCCCTCACTCGCCAGCGCAATGAAAAGGGAGACATACTGGGCATTGTCCTCCGTACTTTTCCCATCTGGGTAGAAATATATTGCCCACGAATATCCTCCAACATTGAACGTGTCCGATGCAATATACTTCCCGATTCCCATACCCTTAGATAGCGAATAACCCGTAATGTTGAAATGATGCGACCCATTCACTGTTTGTGTGATCGAAGTCGACGCCGTCTCTGTCGGCTGCTGCTGCACAGGGTTTAAAGTCAAGGAGCAGCATCCTCTATCCGATGGCCCCCCTCTGCATATCCTCCCACTTCCCATTTTTGACCCACACAGAATCCAAACAATCCGCGACTTCTACCCTTCAAAAAAGGGCTACGAATGGAAAAATCCTACACGTTAGAGTTTTAGAAAGCCGGGACACCAGATCTCGGATCAATTCCAAAGATCCGGTCACAATACCCCCAAAATCAGCACCTTGCTGTCGGAAACCTACCGATCGAGATATACACAATGATTTCTCGAGTTCCCAAGGGAAATATCTCGAGATTTCAAACGAGGGATCCAGAATGGAACGCAGATCCTTGATCTTGTCCGAACGAGCTCCACAAGGAGGAAGATTGTGCTTGGAACGTGACAGATTAGGATCGAAATAAGGGTTCGACACCAGAGAGTTGGGAGACGACAGAGAGGTCGACCGACGGAAAGAGAGAAGAAATTGACGACGAAGTTGGAACGGCCCGTCGGATTATATAGACGCTGTGACGCCTACGTGGCACGTTTTCGTTGGTCAACTGTGATGGAAACGGGAAGTGATGCGTGAAGGGTGGTCTTTCCTACTTTTTGCCGTCTGATTCGATGAAGCTACCGATTTTGAAATTTCCTTCTGACAATGGGTGAAAATATTATTCAATCGAAAAGCGAATAGAAATATGATGAGATTAATTTAAATTTAATGAAAATATAGATTTTTTTTAAGTAGGTTGATATTAATATTCAAGTTCGTTTGGTAATACAGCTTCAAACTACATATACAAACTGTGAAACTCATTTATTCTACGTTAGATTTATCGAACAAATGTACGGTGCACAGTATAGAGAGCTCAAAATTACTTCAAATACTGTACATAATGTTGATTTATCCACTTTCCACACTCCTTTTTTTCACGTATCCTAATGCAATCGAAGTGTGCTTCCCCACCTATGCTTGCTTGTTATTCCTTAATTAACAATCGTTACAGGTATTTGATAATTTTACCGTAAAGTTTTGAAACTGCACAGTAGCGAGAATTTGAAGTTGTATTACTAACTAAGGCTTAAACTTTTTTTTTGAAGTACAAAATTTAAGGTAAATATTATTTTTTAAAATATAACAAATATTTATTTAATACACGGGAAGACGTGATGAAATATTAATAACTGCATTTACTTATATTTTATGGAGATTCGTATAAGTTGATTTTCAAGAAGACAAAAATTACGTCACACAAAGGGCATGTATTTATTTAATTGATTTAGTCTATAATTTTGACATTTTAAATATACTTTTAAGAATAATTAGTAAATACGAACACCGTCATGTATTTTTCCATCACAATATTCAAACAACATTACTGTAAAAAGTTACGTGTATGTTGTCTAAACAATTTCACTAGTATAATTTTTTATTATCAATGTTTTACAATCAAATGTAAGATAACTTGCAACCATGACATAAATAGTCATCATTTTTTTACAAAATTGATAGGTCATATGGGGGTGTTTGTGTGAAATGAATTAGACGGAATTAAATTGATGAAAATTTATTTTTTGATTGAAATTAAATTGATAAGAAATGAATTCATTAATAAGATGTTTGTGCATCTAAGAGAATTAAAAAAATAGGTATTTATGCATGATAAGAATTAAAAAGAATTAATTTTAAAAAATGTTAAATATTTTTATTTTATTTTTAATTTAACTCTTTGTTTACTATTGTATACTTTTCATAAAAGATAAAAATATATAATTTCTGCATTCAATCATCAAATGAGCAACATAAACACCATATTAATAAAGTTGAGTATATAATACAATATTAGAAATACAACAAGTATGCTAAAAATTGAAGTACAAAATAATAACAATTACATTATCTTATTGTTCCATATTTTTAATACAAAAATGTATTTAAATGAAAAATATATCAACTGTTGAGTGAAGAAAGGAGACACTTCACATAAAGAGACAGACTGAGAGAAGAGATAATAGAGAGGGACTAAACGACAACGATAGGCCCTCATACGATTGGACGATAATAGTTGCTGCATCAGACCTTTCACTTGTAGCGGTTGCATCATGCAGAGGAATGACGAAGAGAGATAGAGATATTAGATGAGTGCAGTTTCGAAAGGGGAAGGGGAAGGGTGGGTCATGTGAAGGAGAAGGGCGATCGCATGGAGGAGAAAAGGAAGGGGAATGGCAGTCACACAGAGAAGAAGGGGAAGAATAAGTAGTTGTACGGAGGAGAAAGGGAAGAGGAAGTAGTCACGCGAAGGAGGGAGAAATAAATTCCAATATGGTGTATTGAGAAATGAATTATCAACCTCATATTTACATGATTTCAAATCAAGAATTCAATTCTTGATCTTTAAAAATGCATAAACACAAGAATTCGACAGAATTCTAATTCTTTTGGTACAAACACCCCTTAGGTGTCATGTAGAAGTGATTATCCAAAGAGATGCCAAGGGGGTTGCACTGTTAAGAAAATTGAAAAATAGAAATTTGAAAAAAAATTTAGTTAAATCTTTAATGTTTGTGTTCTTTAGAAAATTCTAATTTGTTTAATTGAAAAATATTAATTTCAACATTCGATAATAATAAAAACTATGCTATAATAAACAGTAGAGACTAAAAAAATAAAGTACTTATAAGTTAAATGCTGTTTATCGTAATGATTTGTACATTTAATAGATTTAAATTTTAGGAAAGGTTACAAATATCACCATTTTTAATTAATTAAATTATTAAAATTAGTATCCCTGATTATAGTTTAATTGATGATTTTAATGAATTAATCTAACAATTCTAACCAACAAAGACGACAACCAATGATACAGTGTTTATTTGTAATTTTTAATTTTATGACGAAAAGTAAGAGTAATCCTTGGACGAAGTTTTTTTTTTTTTTGCAATTAAAGGACAATAATCAAATTAAAAAGATCAATTTACACGAGTAGGAGATTAACAACATTTCAAAAATTTTCGAAACCAAAATATCATCAACTCTTCAGATCTAAAGGCATAAAAAATGAAAGACAAAAGGACGATCAAGCAAAATATGCTTAAAAACGAATTACATTAGTTACTGATCTATTGACGACATCAGTATGATTCGAAGATAATAACTTCAAATTTCATTTAGACCATGAATGAGCAAGATGAACAATATTAGAGAAAATTAAGTTGATAATCTACAAAATCTCAAAGAAAATAAAGTGATAATCGACCAAAAGAAAGAAAGCCTGGAACTTTTTAGTGAAGCAAAATTTAGATGTTAATACCAAGGGCAAAAGCCGGAAGGCTTTTCGCTCTTAATATTATTACAAGAGAAATAATATTTTAGTAGTACTATTAAAGTGTCATCTTTAATGATATTATTTTTGAATGATTTAAAGTAAATTTAACTAATTATATAAAGTAAGTTCTTATAGTTACAACTTAATTATATAGATTATGTATTTATAAGATTTTCCTTTATGTACGGTACTCTATTAAGTTACGATTTAACTATACGAAATAAATCTGTATAATTATGGTTTAACTATATAGATCTTTGTATATATAATAAATTTTTTCAATATACAGTATTTCATCGAGTTAATTATAATTCTATAGACTTTTTCCATATAGTTAGTCAAATTTAATTTAAACTATTCAAAAGTCACTAGAAATGATACTCTAGTAATATCACCAGAGATAATGATGTCATTAGAGTCTATATAAAGTAACTTTACGTAATTACGACTTAATTATACATTCCCATGTTATAATATGATGAATAAATAATAATAAATGTATTTAATAATTATGTTTATTATAAAATATTTATGTGTTTATCTATAACATTCACAATTCTAATATTATATAATACCAAGAACCTTGTAGAGAGACGAGAGGTCTTTATTCGTCTGCCGACGTAATAAAGTTTAATTAAATTATTAAAATCTCGATCAAATAAGCATCCGCCGTGGAATGGAATACGACCCGACAAGAACAGGAGAAGCCTGGACGACCACGTTCGGCTGAAATCCACCGCAGCTTCCTCCCCTTCCTCCTTCTCCTCCTCCTGCTGCTCCTCCGCCTCTCCTGGCACCATCGCTCCATTTCCGACCTCATCCCAGTCCTCCGAGACGACGGGCTCCGTCTCTCCCATGGCTTCGGCTTCCTTCGCCCTCGGGAACTTCCACCGGGATAACTCCGTACTCCGTCTCAAGGTTCGCACCGCGGCGCTTTATCCATCTTCTTTCCTTCGATTTACGTAGCGGGATTCGGTTTGTCCTGTTTTTTTCTTCTGGTCCGTGGCTTGATTGATTGTAAGTTGCGGAAATCGAGAGGAGAAGAAAGGAAGAGTTTACTAGCTCGTTTTCCACTATTTCTACGGCTTCTCGCCGGGGAGTTATGCCGTGATTCGTTGTTTTTGTTTTATTCCAGAGAGAAGAACGATCTGATTCCATCTCTGTATATTCCGAATTTATCGTCTGCGTATTGGTGTGCATTCTGTTCACCTGTCTCGTGTCCGGAGGACCATTGCTTCTGCTGCTGATGATTGCATTTAACAAAGGACCAGGAAATTCGATGATGAATGAGTTGGTTTTTTGATTGAGCATGAGTTCCTAATTATGTCTATTCACTTTTATACATATTCTAGATTCGAGACGCGTTCTAGCTAAGCTTTCCTTACCGGTTACATATTTGAGAAAAGGATTTTATTTTTATTATTTGATAGCTTCTCCGTATTGTACGTAAAATTAGTAAACCTGGAAAGCACATGCAGATCTGTAGAGAGGGAAATTCATATTTAATAGTCAATCTGACCTAAACGATAGGATCTATCAAGAAGATATGGTCCAATGGAGGTTGAAATTACACATACTCTGTTACATTCCTGCGAGACTATTATATTTTTTCAACAAAGAAGATGTCCTTTTTTTTTTCCTTTGTTGGTTCTTAACTTACACATCAGAAGCTCTCGTCAACATGCATAAATGTTAACCTTTTTTCCATTAAACACTACAAAGCTCTATCATTCTTTGTAGTAAACTTCTTTGAATTAAAATAATTTTGGAGAAAAGAAGATAACTTCGTGCTTTATGTGAAGTTGTGAACACTATCAAAAGTAGTAAGAAATTCAAGATATGGAATTGATACTATCCTATGGTTGGGATGAATTATTTTAGGGAAGCCGGTCTGGATGGCTATTTTGTTAATTCATTCTTGAATTTGAAATTGGTCTTTAATCTTGTAGGAGTTTCAGACTTTCATGCCCACTCAGGTTACAAAGAAAGAGTTGCTGAGAAGTGATTTTCCACATGCCGGTCCAACAGAACTTGTGGATCTTCGGAAATCAAATTTGACTTTTGAGTGCAGTGAGTTTGCTACACCAACATGTAGTCTAATGGTGAATGGAGCTCTATTCAAAGATGTTGAATGTAAGCACTTTACCAATCCTTATTAAGGTCTTAGAAACCTTTTTTTAAAGGGAATGTTAGTTGTAGCTACTTGAAAACATATTGCAGAGTGATGCTAAATTTTTATAATAATATGGGAGATATTCTAAGGAGTCTGAGGACAAGAGATGAGCATCTCTAAATTCACACACACGCATATATATATGTTAACAAAATTAATTGGTTTCAAAAGTATAATAAGGGAATATTTCTTGACACCATCATTGCTTTCTCCTAGTCAATCTATTGTTTTTGGAATAGGAATGCCAATGTCTTGCAACAAAAACAATAATCAATGCTTTAATTTTACCATGTAGGATGAGCTGCATAAATTCTTTTCTTCCAAAGAAATAGTCAATGCTCTGATGTTCACAAAAATTATGTATGATTTTTGCGTAATAAATTAAACTTAATCCATCTATGATCTATAACATAAATGAGTGTTTTTCAACAGATTTGAGGTATTTATTGTCTTGTAATTGAAAATAGATTTAAAAATATTTGATGACATATCACTTCTAAAGGGTTCAGGTCGTAGAGAAGAGCATATTTCTGAGAGAAAAAGGAATTTTATATGTATCCCTTTGAAACTCTAGAAAGCTTCAATTTTTTCTGATAGATGCTGTTTTTCTCAGTAACAGATGCCCACCATGATTTGGTGACTTTCGGCTCTGGGATCGTGGAACAATGCTTGAGACGTGAAAAAATTTTACGCTTTCTTGCATCGGGATCTAGTGTGTCAAATGGAAGGGACTTAGATTATTTTGTACCAAGTGATCTTATGGGACTCCATACTCTGGTGCCAAGCGTGTACCCTCAGCAACACATTCCAGTGTGTCACGACCCTTTTCTTCATGATGCTAGTGGTAGCAACATGCAGTCTTCCTTTAGATTTCCTCATAATGAATCTCCTTCATCAAGGTCTCCAGTGAATTTTGGTGGTCTTTATTGTGATTTGAAAATGATGACACATAGAGATGGACAAGTATTATCCATGGGCATCAAAGAGAAAATTAGAGCCCTTCTCTCAACTATGGAAACTGTTTACACGCCACAGAATGCCAGTACAGGCGTCCAGAGGCTTCAAATGGTGGTCCCATACTTTACAAGGTATGAGGATCCGAAACTTCTGCTAAGCTCTCACAAGTATTGTGTGTTTCAATTCAATAAGTAGGTTCGTTCCTACCTTTAGATCATTTTATGCTTGCAGTTGTTTTTCTGTTATGTTTAGATCATTTTACAGTCTGATATCTGCCTGTTTATTGAAAAAGGATATTGCTTTTTTCATTAATGTAATGCACTTATTAATTAGATGCCATAGTGCATTGGTTGATGGAAGGAGCATTCTAAAAATGTTTTCTTGCATATGCTTGAATAATCTATAGTTACGTACCATATTTGTCAAGGCATTTGCATAGGCTAGGTATTCAGATGCCTAGCTGTATATTATTTTTCTAAATTTTTTTTTTTCTGAAATGGGGATGTCAGGGAGGGATTCATTTTACCTGTCATCTCCATATGACCAAAAGTTAGGCATGCCTTCTCTCCACCGGTCCATCTTTATAGTTAATAGAATTTTCTTCTTGGATTCTGTCTTTTCTAAAAACTCTCAAGCACAATCAATTACTTAAAGCTAGATCAAAATATCAGGCAGAATAATAGAATCAAGGAACTGTTAGGGCACATTTCATTGCTATTATGAAGGTGGATTATTGGGGGACCAGTCTTGAGGACATTTAAAACCAAAAATGACGATCAATCCCAACATATGCATAAATGTCACCCTAGCTTATCATCTCGTAAAAACACAAACATGAAAAGAACACAAAACTAAAATCAAGTTCCCTTTATGCCATCTCATGTCCATAATCCCAATCAAATGTGACTTAGATGTTTGTATTTTCGGAATTAATAGAAAATATTGGAAAATGAAATTTTAACTATTATTTTCTATCATTTCACATGATTTTACATTAATTCCGAAAGCACAAACACCACCTTAGACTCAACTGCCCGAGATGGCTGATTTCTATATTTTGGTTTTGATTTCTAAAATATAGATGACTTGACATTCATTTTGGTTTTTGATTTTGATGATAATAAATGAAAAACTTTTCTTCCTTTCAGCAAATTCACGTAAATTCTCATGGTCTTAATGCTCTTGTTAGTTGTTGCATTGTCTGTTTTTGCTTTGTTTTATGTGAAATTGAAGTAATTGATTTTTCCCTGAATAAACTGCTTTTTACTGCTCTATTCTGTTGGATTGTAAATGACTCCCAGGAGATTTTCCTTCTTTTCTCTCTATTTATATTGGCTTCCATTTTTGAAACTGAAGTCCAAGCTTTGTGAATAGGTCGGGTCCAAGGAAGCGTAACAAAACTCAAGTTTCTGCAAAGGTCAAAACTGCAGCAACAGCACCTTCAAAGTGGTATGCTTTCAAGTCTTACCATAGCATATTTCACCTTATTTTGCCTAATATCAGCATTGATTTCAATAAATTTTATGCACTTTGGTTGCAAAGCCTTGTTTTTGTTCTGTTGATAAAACTTTTGGCTAGAAAGTGAAGTGTTTTTTGCCACTTCAATGCTCATAGCATGTTACACTCAGAACCATTTTGCCTATCTGTCCTTACTCTTACCTAATCGTGACTGACAGTACGAAAGAGGGAATGACGCAAAAGAAAAGGCAGAAAAGAAAAGCAGGACCTGAGAAGGACGCATACAAAAGTAACTTTTCACAAGTATGTGAAAGCCTCCTGTCCGTGATTCTTATCAGGAAGCAGAATGGGATGGCTCTCTACTCGCTGAAGAGACATGGGCACGAGCTCCCTGAACTCCTTGTGCAGTTATCTGCTGGAATTGCAGGAGCGGGCTTAGCCATTCTCTTCTCTCTTGTTTGGAAGCTCACAAGCGGAAGGTTGCTTCCATGCACACCAAAAGTCCTGAATGCTGGACTTGGAGTAGGTATGGTTTGGCTCTCATTTGCTGTGAACAAGCTAAGGGACGTTATCATTGAGATCACCAAACATGCAAATAAACTGAAGCTGAAAGAGGATGAGATGGCAAGTAAGATCGAGGATGGTGTTAAAGAAGTGTTATTTAGGGCTGCGGCAGTGATGTCTGTAGTAGTCTTGAGATTCCTATGATGATGGACAATGGCTGGAGCATGTACCGCCGCTTATTCCCATCTGATCGTGAAATTAGTGTTGAACAGGTACATCGCTAACCGTAATTTTGAGTTGAGCTACATGTATTCTTGCAGATCTCCCCCTTCCCCCAATTTAGCCATTGAAATGATTTTCTGTGGTAAACGCTTATGGATGGCTGTCAATCCAATCACAGCGGTGATATGTGGATACAAGGCCTTAATTTTTCGATAATTAACAACTAACAGCTTTAAAAGTAAAGAAATTGCAGATGCTAACTACTGGATGTACAAGCAATGCATGCACGCACATCCAGTACCGAAAGTGGAAATCTCAAATAAAAGCTGAAACAAGTACGTTGTCTACGCTTGTCTTTCTTTAACAGGTAGGCAAAGGTTTTTATTCGTGGTTCCTAATGTCATTGAAGAAATTATGAAGTTTTTATTATAGAAATTATGGAGTTAGTCGATGGTCTGCCAAGTCAAATTACATTATCAATCTTGGCGAACATTTTTGTGAAGAAAAAACGAAATAATTGCTGTAAGATGTATACAACCATGGGTTTGCAGTGAACTTGCTTGACCAAGCTTCGGACTAGAATTTTTCTACTTTGAGCATTTGTGGACGAAGCAGTACTTCTTTCCCTTGTGTTTTGATAGAGCTACTTGTTGGGAGGAGGCTTTCCCAGGCTAAGTTTTCATACACAATTTCTACTACTATTTCATTTACCTTTCTGACCAGCACAGGATTTGCCATCAAGGCAGAAGACTTTCTCATAAATTAGAGTTGGGTTGTGAGCCAGTTGACCTGTCAGAAGGTTGCTTCCTGCTTTTCCCAGGATTATAATTACTATTTCTTTCTATTGGGTTTGATTGCGAGCCACTTGACCCTTTTTTTCACCTCATCCTTGGCAAATTCTACAATAAGTGATTGTGCTCGTATTACAAAAATCACGTTGAATTGTAGCTCAAAAAAACCCCCAGAAAACTCCATTATTTCCTCCATATTTGGGCTTTTTTTATATGCTCTTTAAAAATACCAGCAATAGACTTTTTAATAAAAATATAAAATTATCTTTTGAAAAAAATGGTCACATCAAAAATTACCCAAACCAGAAAAAAAAACTTCAGAGGCTCACGGCCGTGGGAGCCCCCGTCACTGCAAGACGGCGACGACGGCGACCACGATGAACGCTCGCAGCACCACTTCCTTCCCCAGCCTCCCTTCCTCCGTTCCCATCTCATCCCCTTCTCCTTCACTCCCCCTCTCCGCCCGCTCGACCTTGAACTCCCTCCAATTCCCGAGGCTCCCCGTCGTCCGCTCTCGCGTCACCCGGCATGACCGACGAAAGCGGGCCTTCCTCTTTCCAACCAGGAGGAGGAGGAGGATGGCGGGAGGGGTTTCCATGTTGGCGTGCGCGATGGCGGCATCCATGGAGCGGAACGGAGAGAGGAAGGAGGAGGAGAAGGAGAAGAAAAGTTTGTGGAGGTGGATTGCACGGGGAGGTCCCGGTGCCGGGCCGGAGAAGGTGCTGAGGCTTATTGCTGGCGCCACTGCCAGCCCCATTTGCCAGTTCATCGATTTCCCCGTCACGTTTCTGCACTCGGTCGATTCCCGGATTAAGCTGGTGTGTTCTTTCGTGCTCTTCCCTTGTCTCTTCTTCCTTGTTTCGTCGTTTGATTTGATTTTGCCCTTGGTATGAATGTCTGTTTGTCACAGCGTGAATATTGCACACATTTTGTTACCGTATCTGAAGATTGATCCTCCTATTTAACCTTTGGAATTGTTAACCTTTGGCATCTGCAGGTATGGCTTTTGGCTCTTGTTGTTGTACCGGCAAGGTCCCACATCCTTATGCGCTTTGGGATTGTTATCTGTCTCGCTGTTTTATCCGTGTTGGTTCTTCCAGCTCGTATTTGGATGGTACACTTTGATACGCAATCTGTCCACTTCGTATTACTTTCTATGCGTTCTGCAAAGTACAGTGTTTGACTGCTACATTTTGATCAGACACGTGGTGCCATGCTGTGTTTTTTTTTCTCATGTAGGATCAATTGGGAAGAGTTTCCTTGCTCTCGGGAATCTTATTCGTTATGCTTGGTCTGGGTGCAGATGGTGCACCGCCACTTGTGCAATTGAGGACGCCTCCAGCTTCTATGATGGGGTTGCCTACTATTCCTCCGTCCCTGGAAGGCTATTCTTATTTAATCATGAAACTAGGACCACTGCAACTTACAAGGAAAGGCTTGTCGGTTGCCAGCATGTCTGCGTGTTTATCTTTCACTGTAAGACTCTTCTCTGACGGTTGTTACCAAATTGTCGTCCTTGTGTGTAACTAGTTAACTAGAGCAATTTAATGTTTTTCATGTGTGTGCATATACACACTTCCCAAGTTGCCCTATCGACTAGTTCACCACCTATGGTTTTTTGGGTGCGTTTGCATGCTTGAGAAGCCTGGTCTTAACTGTTCTTCCAATGTTAATTGAGTTATTCTTAGGCCAACTCCTGTCATACTGAATTTCTTACCTGAAATTGTTGCATTGACTTTATTTTTATTGCCTGCAAATTCCTTATGAATAATTCTCTTGTAAGAGATAATATGACAATTCCATGGATTACAATTTAACTCTTTCACTGTGCAAATTTCTATCTTTTTGTGTTACTTTCATTAACTAAGAGAACAATTTTCTCCTTCACCTATGTCGAAGATCTTACAAAGTGCAAGTATCTGCTTAGCAACCACAACACCAGAACAACTTGCTTCTGCTTTGCAGTGGTTCATGCATCCCTTGACTCTTGTTGGTGTTCCTGTATCTGAAATTATTCTTACATTATTACTTTCCTTGAGGTTTATTAATATTGTCTTTGATGAGGTGGGTTGAATTTCCATTTTCTTGATGTTCATCCTTTAAAATTTTATTTTTAGTTTGTTATAAGTGCTTAGTAAAATATTGTTTCCTAAATGTTTTGAATTCATGCTCTTACTTTGCAACTACAGGTTCGTAATGCTGCGTTAGGTATTGTAGCACGCAGGATTCAATGGAACCGGCTTACAGTGATGGAGACAGTAGATGGTAAACATTTATGCCAATACAAATGGCATTTCCCTCCTAGTTGCTTCTTTTCAAAATTTTAGTGATCCTTATTTCCCATCTACACATATCACTTGAACAGAAATATCTCATATTTCAATAAAACTCAGCTGAGTAATTGAAAGGTTCTCAACTATGTTATAAGATAAATTGACATCGGCATTGTTTTCGATGTGGGACTATTCGTCCCAACACTCTCTCGCACATGTGGCTTTAGGCCTTTCACCGACATTGATACTGTTTCTGGTTGGGGTTGAGGCCTACATGTGGCTGACAAATAGAGCGCACAACTTACTCTGATACCAAGTAGAAAGATCTTATATTTCAACAAAACTCAGTTAAGTAGTTGAAGAATTTTCAACTATGGTATAAGTTACATTGACATCAGTATTATTTCCGATGTGAGACTATTTTTCCCAACAACTTGCAAATGAACTTTTGCTTTTTTTGAGGGTTACATGGTGTGTTATTCTGCTTATTAGCTAGTTTTTTTGATTTATATTTTGATAGTCAATCCTAACTTTATCCAAGTTGTTGGAGCTGAAAAGGTTTGATAGATTCAAATGGTGTCACATCAATTGTATTATCACTTCGGCTACTGACACACTATAAAAAATTTGACAACAATCCCAGTATTGTGCATGCTAATTAAAGTTACGTGAAGATCTTTTCTTATCTGCAGCTTTCATAATTTAATTTATTGCTTGAGTAATTATTTTCCTTGTTTTTTTTGGTATGGACACATTTTTTTATTGAAGTATGGTTTCATTATCGAACCTTATTCAAGTACGTCTTCCTTATTTTTGGTACCAATATGTTTTTCATTTGCAAGAAAAAGTGACTTGAGGTGGAAAAGTCACAGAGGATGTGAAACCTAGCACTGTCCAGCTGGCTAGATGGAGCCATCCCCTAAACTCTCCTACCATATTCATGTGTTCATGAAAATATATTGCTTTGAATGGTATATGTACAATGGAAGGATGTACACTTAACCCTTGAGTCATATTGTAAAAATTTTCTGATCTGGTTCTCTACTCAAGATCTGACCAAAAGTTATTGGAAGGAAAATTATTGTTGGTACTTGCTAATATTTGGAAATTGTGGACACCAATATGATCCTCATCCTCTCATCTGGCAACATTTCTAGGGTTTCACTAAGTGATATATTACCAAATAATCCCATCAATCCCTATTTACTTCATCCATTTCTACAATAAAATTTTATCTTTAGAAAGACTTCCATTTATGTTTTCTTAAATTTTTCCATTTTAGGATCTGAAGTGAGTCCATTTCTTACAGGAGTAATAGACTCCTTTTTTCCAGTCCACCATAATCTTCAACAAATCCCATTTAGGAATCCAAAATCTTTTTTACTCAGGAGTGTGAAGGACATAAAAGAAGCCAAGAATTATTTTAATAGAATGATACATCTGGACTGTGAGAGCAGCATCAATTGCTATCCTTCAATATGAGTTTGAAACTTATCCTTGATATCTCTGAAGTCTGAACTTTAGAGAACATGTTTCCCTCAAGGAACTACCCAAATATTTCATAAAGTAGAGCCAATATTAATCAACAGCATAGTCAGTGACTTTACCTGTTTACCAAACATAATTTGAGATTTCCTTGAATTAATTTCCAAAATCAACACCTGCAAGAAGTTATTTATTGTTTGGTGGGTCACTGCTATTTCAGGAAGTGTCATGATGCCAAAAATTAAGAATTTAAGACAATGTCAGCAAAGCACAACTGAGAGAAATGCATGCTCTTACAGGTTGGCTGACAACCGCAATAGAAGCCATTAACTGTAGTCATATTAATTATTGAAGTCAGCTCTTCCATGCAGATTATCAAAAGAAGTGATCATAGTGGACTCTTCTGTTGGAGGTCATGAGTTCTCCTGTTTGAAGGTTTGGTTATTTATTCAAACCTTGAAGGAGCTAGAGGTTACACCATCAAATGATTGATTGTGTCTCTGTCTAGGCCTAAACTTTGCAACATGAAGTGAAGAAAAGTCCCATCCCATTGAATCTAAGACTTTGATAAGGTCTGCCTTAAGAAGGAAATCATTCCCTCCTAGAGAACTCAACATAATTTTTTTTGGCCAAACCAACATTCTGGTAACTCTATTGGGTAGGAAAGCAGCATGTTGGGAAGATACAATGGGCTAGATATTTGAAGAAAGTTTAGACTAAAGGATTTTGGAGACCATTCTATAGGAAATACTAGTTAAAGAGATGGGTTGAATATCTTGAAGTGAAGTAGGGAGAGATTTTTTGGGATCAATACAAGGATTGATTTTGCGGATTCATCTAGGAAATTATGACTATGCAAAACATCCTAGTAGAATAGATGAGGGAGACCATCTGCCTCTGGAGCTTTATTTGAATTCATAGACTAGAGTGCCTTCTTGACCTCATCCAAATGGGGGATGACTAGTATAGATGGAAGTTGTGATTTGGGAAAGGAGAATAGGGAATGGTTTGGATATGATGGACTTTTGGATTAAAAGGTTTGTTGAGATAAGCAATGAAGGTTTTGCCAATTTCACTGGTAGTGGAGACATAGTTGCCTTCATCATCTTGAAAATAATAAACCCAATTCAGATTATTTTTTCTATTGCCATGGTGGAAAAAGAATTGTCTATTTTGATATCCATGCCTAAGCCATAAAATCCTAGAAATTTGCCACTAATGGAGCTCATCCAATTCTAGTAAATTTAATCTATATTAATATTTTGAATGCAAAGTAAGGTAGATTATATGGAGCATATGTCTGAGATTATTGGAGTGCCTTAGAGCATTCTTTGATTTTTTTTCTTCATCCATAGGCATAGAAAGGACTCCAATGCTTAGATACTCATGAAGGATGAGGTTGTACCTTTAAATCTGTTGAAAACGTTCATTGTCATCTCATCAGACCTTCACATTTCGTGCTAGAACTGGTCATAACAATATTTTCTTAGTTACCTCACCAAAGGATCTAGTTGCATCAAGATGGGATTGTGGTCATTGATAATTCAGTATGGGATTCAGGTCCACTCATGGTATAGGTTTCTTTAGGATGTTTAAGTGGTCACTTGATCTAATTGTGCTGCATGAAACACAGGCTCACTTCTATGGTTTGACCATGTGCATGCTGGGTCTGAATAGGGGATTTCCAATAAGTCATTGTTTCTGAAGAAATTCTCAAAGGCTTTAGATCCATGGGCTTGTGTGTACTGCTAGGAGTAGTTTGTAAAAGAGGGATAAGTAAATTAATTAAGATCTCCAGTGATCAAGGAAGGGATTTAGAAGAAACATACCCATTTTGTACCAGAATTATTGCCTGTAGATCATATTAAGTGATTCATAAACATAGATCAAAAGCTAGGATTCCACTCTAGAATTTGATTGATGATGACATTGGAACCAGAGTACATAGGTTGTAGTGGCACTTGGGGAACCCACAAGCAACTAGCCTCCTGGGAGGTACGGGTAATAGTTGTATAGTGGGGAAATTTAAGGTGATTGAGAAGATGGTTCACTACTATAGTCCAAATTGGTTTCACACAGGAAGATGATTTGAAGGTTCACTTTGTGAAGGAGGTGTTTAAGATGGTGAACGATCATAGAGCACCCCATCTCAGCAATTCCATGAGAAAACTTTTGTTCTGGAAGTGCAGGCCGCAGGGAAGGAGACCCTAACATCTGCTGAATATGAGGTTGGGATGTAGAAGTGTGGATACTTTGGGAATTCATAGAAGGGGAACCTTTGAAACCAAGACAGATTTTTTCCTCTTTTGGAGGCTTGTTCTCTTTGGCTTGTCTGCATTGTAGTTCGTACTCCTTTTCAGGAGGAGGGAAGTTTTGGCATTGATCTGAAAAGGGATTTTTGATATGTATGGTGGAATTTCAGTTTCTGTTGTGTGGGAGAATGGAGGAAACATTGAAGGGGGGTGTTGTAAAGTCGGTTGGGTAGGGGCCTGGATGAAAAAGCACGTGTGATCATTGATAGTGGGGAAAGGGGGTAATAGAATAATGTGATAAATGTCTGGAATTAATGGGTTGGGGGGAATATGGCAGGTCTAGAGAAGGTGGCAGTAAGGAGGTGTTGGTGATTGGGACTGAGGTATATGACTCTACAAGGCCAGGTCATCTGGGGTGAGCGTCTGGGCCCAAAAAGTGGTGTGATATCTGAGGAGTAAGCAACTCTCTCATGCCTAGCATTAAATGTTTGTTAGGTGTTGAGACAGGTGCATGCATTGCCGATGCCATTGTAGTATAGCCAACTTGCTTGCACCGTTTAGGTTGATGATAAGGGGCTGTTGGGGACAATGTTCTGGACCTTCTGCGTTCTGGTGGTTTCTAATGCTCCGAAAGCTTTTGGCCTTGCAAACTGAATAGAAGCTCAGATTGCAGATGTCCAGTGATCCTCCCTGAACAGATGGAGCGTCTTCTTATCTATCACAATGACATCTCAAACACAGCTGATACAACTTTCTGTTACATTTAATGGTGCAAACCACTGTAGTGCATCCCAACTGTCCACAAAACAATCAGAAATGACCTAATCTTCCATTTTAAGAGAGAGTTTAGAACTGCATTTTCCATCCAAGCATGAAATTCTTGCAGTTTTGGGTCATCTATCCTCAGTGAAATCATAGCAGTCAGAAAATGATTCCAACAATGAAATCATCATTCTGTGGAGGAATTAGATGCCCCAGTTGTTCCATTAGAAGAAGAGCTGATGCCTTATTTAGTTGCTGCCATCATAACTGAACTTGTACTCGAAAGGGAACATACAAAACTTTTATATTTTCAGTTAAATCTTGTGGTGAAAGCTCACTAATAACACAAAAATCACCCTTATGGACCCAAGAGTAGCATGAACAATTCTTTGATATTCTTTTCTCTTTGCTACCTGAACCATGAAAGTAAGTGGTTCTTCTTTAGCATGAAAAATTGCCTGCTCAGAGAGATTCCTAGTACTTGAACATTTTCTCTTCTCTGAAGGTATTTTTGTTGAATGCAAACAAACTGACCCGCCAAAGCAAGATTTTGTATGGAAAGAGCTCAGTGGGTGATGCTAAGGGTAGTGGATGGTTCAGTGGGATTTTATTGCCATCAAGGAAAGGGAAGAAGTGTTCCAGTCAGCTGCTAAAGCATCAGCAGGGTTAGGGAAGGTGTAGGGTTCCATGAGTGGAGTAGGTCTGGTAGCAGGGACAGATTATCTTGGGTGGATGCCATATAGAATGGTGAAAACTGTGAAGTTGCCATGGTGATGGGAGGAGAGATCTTGGGTAAAACTGTAGGAGGGGGAAGAGAGCAGTTGTAGAGAAAGGGAAAGAGGAAAATTACCACCCAGGTCAGCAGGAAAAGTCTCTGACACACTGGAAAGTTGTTACCCAAAATTGACTTAGGACTTGGTTCCCTTGTCAGTGGTTGCTTATTGCTAGACAAGCAGTTCTAAGTCCCTTTGTGTTGTGGAGTTTCTAACTTTCCATGTTTTCTATGCTTCCCATAGCTTCTAAATATCTTGTCAAGCAGTGTTTGGTAAAAGAGATTGCTATTTTCTTTTTTGTCAAATCTGCCATGCTTGCACATCCGTTGGTATTTTATTTAAACAATAATTTTATTTCAGCAGTTTCCATTTTTTATATACTTTTGCTAAGAATGATGATTTTTTTTTTTGTTGCATGCAGTTTTTGTGACATACATCCGTCGGATCTTTAAAAACATTTTCAGCCATGCTGAGCAAATATCTCAGGTCTGTTATCTTTAAGCTTCATTTGGGAATGAGGAATTTTAATTTCTTACAAATTCTTATATGTTATTATTATTGCACAAATTCTAATACATAAACTCTTATATCATAATTTACTACATAACTTCAACACCATTTGTAAAACTATTCTCAACTCTAGCTTTCCATATTTGTTAGAGCTAATGCTTTTCATTTCCAAACAAAGCTTTAGTTTGATAAGACACCTTCCATGTTATTAACATCTCCACTTCCTTCTAGGGCATATTTTTTATGACAAATGCCTAATGGTATGCATTGTGATTCTGAAACTTGGGACCCCATATTTTATGCGCTACATATTATTGGGGATATGTATATTACCATTGATGATAGAGTTGTTTAGTACGTTTGTTGTTGCCACTACTAGTTTTTTTTTGAAGATGTCAAAAACATTTATATCAAATGTATGAAGCATCTCAAGATGCTTACCTGTAAATGTGAAATTGACAGTTAAACGTGATAAATCTTATTTGACATGCATTTGATTTCAACTATGCAAAAATAAAGGCAGATCTAGTACCTAAGGCTTGTATGTGGGGTCCAGGAAGAGTAGTTGTACGTAGCCTTGTCTCTGAAAATGGTGGACTGTTTCCTGCTAGGATTCCAGTCCATGGTCTCTGGGCTATAATGAACAATGTTACTATTGCATTGTTTGCCAAGGATTCCATTTTTTAACCATTCAAAAACAGAACGTTTAAGGTAGATGCTGAATTTTCGTGAAAATCAGTCAACCCTAATTTCCAGTCTATTGCAGATTATTTAGATGGCATGTATGCAACTCCTTGAAGATTTTCTTTGAAAGCAACTTAGAGAGTCAAGATATAAATTCTATGGAACCAAACATTTAGTTTCAATTTCCCTCTAGTTAACTTCGTTAAGGGAAGATTGATTCAGCCATTTGATTAATACCCCATGGTTATAGTGAAAATGGTCATGTATAATTAATGATTTTGCATGTATTTAAATTTTATCTGGTTGTAGGATATCCCACCCATGCTTTGCTTCCCAAATTTCCTCTAGTTTAATTGACATTCATGTGTTATATGTTTTAGAATTACAGATTTGTCAAATTCGGTTTTTCTAATTAAATGTATCTTGTTATTACGGTAGTGTTTCAAATTAATTTTTTTTCTTATGTTGACATTTAAGAAAATGTTGTCATTGTTTTCTCAATATTGGAAACTTCCACTACCACTTTTTCCTCTTCATTCTCTTATTTCTACAAGTAGTCGATGATCTCTAGAATGTGTTCTACTTTGTTTTCAACGTCTTCCCTTTCTATATTTAGAAGATTTCGAGAGTGTGTGATCTTTTGTGAGTGTATTGGTGTGTTTTTCCTTGTGTTCCTTGAGTTCTTGATCTATGTCAATCTATTCTTCAACATCAATGCATGATGGGGTTGGTACCTGGTGTGTTCCACTGTTCTGTAATCTTCCTCTCCCTTGTGGCTTCCTCTAGTTGTGTGTCATTTTCCTTTAGTCCTGTATTTGAGCGCATCTTCTCTCAATTGGCTTTTGTGTGACAATGTGAGATCTTTTCTGTTGTAAGAATCTGCCATTGTAGAAACCATCACACTACGCCCCTTTTGTGCAAGCCTATAGTGCACTCCTCTGGTGCACAATCCTCTAATGCACATCCCTCCAAAACTCATCAAGCATTGTCATTCCACCTTCTGTCCTCGCTTTCTATTGTGCTTCCTTAAGATCATCGTCACAATTCTCAAGCTTGTAGAGTTTTAGGTAGCTCCTTGTTTGTGTTGGTGGTAGTTGGTGTATGCTTGTTTGATAAGCCACATGGAGTATGTCCTCAATGGAGATTCATGGTCAATTGTTCCTACTTGGGAGATGACAGGGCAAAGGGTTAGGCAATTTCACCCTTCCCTTGGTGGCAAAAATGGGTGGATGATGGTTGATGGTAAGAAATCCATCACCCTTCTACCTTGAACCAAGATTGGTGGGTCTGGAGTTGGAAAGATTAGGGGAGTTCATTGGCAATTGGCATAAATATTGTATGAGGTAATTCCATTGCTGTGAGGAGTAGTGAATGCTTCAAGTGTTAGAGTTAGGGTAGTTCATTGGTGATTGGCATAAATGTTGTTGTATTAGGTAATGGCATTGTTGGGAGTAGTGGATGCTTCAAGTGCTTAGATTTAGGGCACTGGAAGGATGAATGCTGAATTGATTGGGTTTGTCAACTATGTAAAGAAGTGAGTCATAGAAAAGTGAAATGTTTTGGGAGGAACAAAAGTAGAAGTAACATGGGAACAACATTGTTTGATGGTACTCAAGGGCAAACAACCAATTATAAGGCTGGTGAAGGATGATCACAAATGGTGGAAGGTCTTTCAAAGATATTGTTTTGAACCGCTTAGATGTGAGCAACCTAGAACCACAAAGTAGAACCCTTCCTCAATTGGTAACTGATCTCTTAAATGCTCAAAGCCTGTCATAGATGGGGAATTATTACGTGATAAAAGGGTATCCACAAAATTAAGAGGAAAATTTTATAGGATGTCTATTTGTCTAATTATTTGATGTATGTTATATATTGATGATAGTTTTAATTTATGAAAGTAAGGTAGGAATTAGTTCTAAATTAAAGTTGTGGAGAGTCACTTTAAAGTCTAAAGGATTTAGATTGAGTAGGTCAAAAACTAAATATATAGAATGTAGGTTCAACGAAAATAGAAATAATGATGAATGTATATACTTAGATGACTAGTATTAAGATATTATAATATGAAAATGCTATTGTATTAAATACAATTTAGAAATCTGTGTCTACCATAGGAAGTAATGTGTTTTAGATCATCTGAAGTTTATTCTCAAATCATTGGTGAGAAAAGATCATTGAAGAATGTGAAGGTAGACTTAAAACTACTTGTTTGAGAATCGTGAGAAAAAAAATAAATTTATGTAATTTAATTGAATATTTTATCATAGATCGAAATATATTGAAGATTATAAATTATTTGGTTGATTTTACGTATAAGGATTATGATACAAGTTGCTGTCTTAGATGGTTGGTGTTTGTCATATGGTTTATCTGTAACAATGAAATGATTCAAATCAATATTACAAATTGAATTATACAATTTTAGTATCGATAATTCATTACACCAACAACTTAGTCTAACATTAAATGAAATAGTAACAATATTATCATTATTAATTCAAGAAATGGTTTCACAACAATAAAAGAAATAGTAATACTATTATTATTTTTTAAATTTGTTGCAAAATAATGAAATAAATATATTAACTATTTTCAATTTACTAAAATGAGTTAGAGAATACTAAAGTGTTTGATGAAAAATGAACTAAAAGGAAAGAAACCCTAAAAATTGAATTTTCTGGCAGTCAAATGGGCAACTCAAAGACAATGATGCAGCACTATAACATGATGGCGGCCAATTTCTACAAGGAGAAGCATGGCAAAGGTGGAGAGGCCTTGTAAGTGCTGTGGTGTGTTTCCAGGTGATGGCACTGTTGAAGTTGACAACCTAGAGGGATGATCAATTGAGCATGCTAATGGTGGAGAGGTCATGATGCTGTTTTTTTTTGAAATTTATAAAAAGATATTGCTGCTAAGATTTGAATCTGGAGGAGTATTGAGTCACACAATCCTAATCAAAGTGATGTGCCATCACACCTAATTGGGAAGGCTAGAGGTGCAATGGCAAGGCCAGGTCAATGTGGACTGCTCAACCGCTGGAGGGCTGGACAGGGATTGGTAGAACTTGTTGATGGTGGAATTGATGGCTACTGCTGTGGTAGGCATCAATGACTATAAGGGTGTAAATTGCCAATAATTGTATGAGCATCATTGTTTTGACTTCTAAGGTCGTTGGTAGTGAAAGTCATTGTGGAAGATGGAAACAGAAGTGGAGCTCTCAATGGTGGGCTTCTCTTTTTATTTTTAAGGGAGTGCTACTTTAATGGAGGGTTAAATTCTCGAGTGTTTTTTGGTCGTTATGTGTTGGTTTCTAAATTTGAAAATGCAGTTTCATATTTTTATTAGTGGTTTCATAAATTCTCTTGAGTGACATTTAGGGCTTGTTTGTGCACTCAGTGCGCAAACCCCCCCCCTTAGTGGTTTCATAAGTTGCTCAAAATTGTGGTGTTTTTTAATGACTGGTAATATTTTTTGATCTGATCAATAATAATATAGTTCTTTCATTCCTTTGTAAGGGAAGAAGGCCTGAATTAAAATCCAGATGTAGACAGTACCAATATAGAAAAAAAAATTCTTTGATTTGTAGAGTGTATTTGAGGAAGATGTAATGAGAAATAATGGATATATGTGCATGCAGAAGCATACACGTGCACACACACGTATGCATACATGCATGGTAACATTTTGGAAGTTTTCAACTAATTATCTGTTAATTTTGATAGGCAATGATTGTTAGAGGCTTTCGTGGTGATAGTGAAACTCACAGGATTTACCTCTTCTCCAACTCTTCGCTCGGGATGCAAGATCTCTTATCTCTGTCTTGCCTTGCTGGATTGATAACTGCAGCTATTGTTTGTGAATGGATACTTATCTGACTTGCAGAGATTTCAGATTATTGTGATATCTGGTGAGCCATATCATATTATTCTTTACATAGATACAACGTGATTCACATTGTATCTATGCATATGATATTGCTATCATAGAAGCCACATCTTGCACACTTTATTGTTTCCCAAAGTTTAGCTAGCTTGTTTGTTAAATTGATCTACAGGACTATAATTCAGGATAAGGACAAATTCTTATGCCATCAATTCATAGGCATCAGAACATATAATAATTCAATATCTTGCCTAATCTATGGTTGTAGAATAATCCTCTACAAATAAAATGTTGAACTAAGTGTTTATTTTAGCATTTGATTAGGCATTAATCTTTTATGAGATCCAGGGGGTATCATCTGAATGATGTAGAGAATCTACATTGTTACAATATTAAATATTTTTTGTAGACCACATCCTTGTCTATTGGATTATCAATAATAACAATTATCCAAACCATAATTTCACTATGTAGGGTTGACCACATAAATATTTTCCTTCCACGCATTTTTATTTATAGAATAAAAAAAGTATAAATTTCTAAGTGTGATATCTTGTACACCAATCATTTGTTTAGTCTTAACAAATTTAAATGTAATCAATAATTCACTATCTATCATGTGATGTGGTTCAAAACTCAAATCATAACTCGCATAAACATCAAATTTCAATGCCACATCAATAATGTGTGATATTATAAATAACTGTATAAATTTTTACAATACTTTCTACTTTTATGGGCTCGCTGATATGTGAATGTGGTTCTGTCTGTATGCTCCAACAAAAACTTAAGTAAAGCTACACTTGTATCTTAATAGAATCATAGTTGATAGATTAATAATCCCTCACATTTGAATCTTCTTGGATGTTCCTCATAGCTCACAGCAGACATTTCTCTGAATATCTCGTAGATGTCTTCCAAGAGCAAGGTTGAGCATGCAGATCATAAATCCCAGCTTGCTTTAAGCGCATGGTGATCATATGAAACTACAAAAGCATGCCAGATGCGGTTCCAGTAGACCATTCTCCTCCAACACATGCAAGTCTCCCAGGTCCAACGATGTCCAATCGCATAATCTTAATAGAAAATATATACGCAGTCAAAGTCATCAAGAAAATGAAGAAAGTCGTCAATGATGCATTCTGTAGACCGACCATGGTGTGTGATCATTTCCCTTGCATCTTTTTCAGCACCTTTTTTTCTAGATCATGGTGGAGACTATATGAATTGCACATGCAATCTGCAGTCCAGAACAACTTGGAAGGAAAAAGAGTGAAGTCAAAGTCAAATACTGATTCAGATCTCTTAGAGAAACCTTGAAGTCAATGCAGCTTTATTTGTTTCGACTTCATTTATTGTGAAGTCAATTTCATAGAATTAGAGTTGAGGATAATGAAACAAAAATAATTGAGTTTTACATTTAATAATGTGGTAGGTGGAAATTTATACGATAATGATGATATGTGAGAATTTGTGTAGAATTGATTTCATAACAAGTGAAGTCGAAAATAAACATAATCATAATGCACCATACATACATACATACATACCATTATGCTTGCTTCAGGTCAGTGCTGGTTGCTTTGCCTAGACAATTTGATGTTGATATGTGGATCTGTGGCTTGATCATGATTGCAGCAGATTTTGTTGAATTCCCCAGGTCTCATGATTTCTTAGTGAATTCTATGATTTGGAAGAACACCTTCTTGGTAGGGAGGGTTCTTCAATTTTCACTTTGTAAACATATCACGACAATTGCTTCTGTCCATTGTGGATTGCCTAATATCAAGGGACACAGTAGTGTTGTGTGTACCTATAACTTATAGGGGGTTTGTGTTTTTGAAAAATCATGTGAAATAGGGAAAAATAATAGGTTAAATTTTCACCATTTTTCACCCATTTCAAAAGTAGAAATCCCCCTTTAGTGTGATTGTAATGGATTAATTTCACTATAAGAGGAATTTCTTGACAAATCCTTAGTGACTTATTTCATGATTGCAGCAGATTTTGTTGAATTCCTCAGGTTTCATGATTTCTTAGTGAATTCTATGATTGGAAGAACACCTTGGTAGAGAGGGTTCTTCAATTTTCACTATGTAAACATACCACGATAATTGCTTCTGTCCATTGTGGATTGCCTAATATCAAGGGACACAGTAGTGTTGTGTGTACCTATAACTTATAGGGGGTTTGTGTTTTTGAAAAATCATGTGAAATAGGGAAAAATAATAGGTTAAATTTTCACCATTTTTCACCCATTTCAAAAGTAGAAATCCCCCTTTAGTGTGATTGTAATGGATTAATTTCACTATAAGAGGAATTTCTTGACAAATCCTTAGTGACTTATTTCATG
>JAMKPZ010003112.1:0-47591 GCA_024699675.1 Amphibolis antarctica
TTTTTTTTTTAAACAACCTATTCGCTAGTCCCAAAATGATTTTAAAACCAGCAAATGAAGCCCAAGGTCTGCCTCTGCCTCATCAAGGGAGTTTTACAAATTTGAGGTAAAATGCTTTTCAACCAAAATGGGATATATCAATGAATGCAATAAATCAAACATAAAGCCAGCTTGTATCTTTTCGTTAGAGATGAGAATTAGGCAAGATGGGAAGAACGTAAGGTTCCGTTTCCTTCAATGAGATACTTCCCTGTACTTGAAGCAAAATTGTACTGTAAAAATTGATGTTAGTAAGTTCTAACCTAGCTTGTTTTACTCCTTACTCATACTTTGGATTGCTCAAGTCCCTGATCTTGAGACGGTTGGCTTTGAGGTTTTGAAGAAAACACCGCACTATGATGTCAGACAAGTTGAGGTGCTTGCCCTTCATACTTCTACTCTTTTCTATTTCTTATTCTTAATACAAGACATTTTCTTCAATTTTCTATTTTTGTTGTTCACTCTACGAAATTCATTTTCTTTTGTTCTATTATTCACTTTGTAACAATGGATCAGCTTCAATTTGTTTTTAGCCTCATCTAATTTAATAACATCAAAGAAATAAATAAATAAACATTAGTATGAATTGTGCATTTAAATTTATGTTTCATCATCTAAGTGAAACTATCCGTGACACTAAAATTTCAATAATTATCAAAACAAGAATTACACTAAGGTCAAGTAAGTGTTCAAAACACAATAAGGCAAGCTTTCAAGGTAGGATGAAGTGATAAGTGGACCTATTGCATCAATGGGACTCAGCATGATCCAATAGATTGATAAATTGTCAGTTTAATGAGCTGGTATATTTTCATTAAATCTTGGACTCCACATTGGAGAAAGTGAGACTTTGGATGCATGGAAAATTAACGTGTTTGTATATTTTTAGCAATTAACTGGTAAGGAGGTTTGAAGAATATTCCCTATCCATTGGGATTTACAGTAAAGCTATTTAGGCATTTTCTTATTTACTGTTTCATTTCCTTAGTTTGAAACATTCCAAGAAAATAAAATGAACTCATGCATCACATGTATGCAACTAAATAAACTAACAAATTATATGTTTGGTCTAATCATGAATACCCCAATTATTTACTAAATTTGAAGAAAGGTTACGTAGTAATAGACACTAGACTTTTTCTATTACAAAATTTACTTTTTCTTAAAAGTTGATAACAATTACTAATGGCTATAGAAACGGTTTCTTATGTTCTCGACTTACTAATATTTGGAAGTCATAACCAATGTTTCAAAAACTGGATCAGACTGGACGGTCAGATAAACGATCAGCAAAGTGGCAAGGTTGCAGTATATTTGTGGATTAATAATTAAATTTTCTGCACAAATAGGGCAATAGAGTAAGAAAAATGCTTAAAAACCCAAGAAGAAGCACATGATAAGTGTTGAACCTAAGACATCTTCCATGCAAAACGTTAAAATCAACTGATTTTAAATTTTATAGGGGGCAATGTGCTAGGATGACTGGTACTTTGGTTCCATTTAAACTCTAATACCTTGCAGAAACAAGAAATAACAGAAATAGAATAATCTCATTAACAAACATAGGATATCCATATACAGAAGCTACATAGAAAAAGTAACTAAAATTTAAGTAATGTAAAGCTATACTTATAACACATAATATCTTAATACTCTAACATCATTCATGAGAACACCCTCACCCCCAAAACCCCTCTTAATAAAGTTTTTGTTGATCAATTATCTGATGCAATTGTACCTCTGTTGGTTGATTATCTAGTAAGACATGATCATTTGATCATGATTGCATCAATATCTAAAGCATCTACTTACTTGCTTTCCATTATAAAGAATGATTCATGTTGCTAATATTACATGGTGACCTACTGAAATTAAGGAAATCATTGTTATTTTTGCTGTTATGTTTTATTTACATAGTTTTCATTGTGCATTTCCTACTTCCATTTGGAGTTTCATCAAGCTGGTTCCACCTTCTTTCCTATGATAAGGTCAACGTAATTTGTTTCATGGATAAAATTAAGAATATTTTAGAATGATATGCATGATATATCGTGCTTTATGTCTAGCAATCAATTCATTACATTCATGTCATAATTGTATCCAAGTATGAATTGTCAAACAGGCTTATTTCATAGCAGAAACAAAAATGCCCGGGTATACTGGATTTGACCTCAGCGGCTCTTCACAAGCATTCATTGTCATGGCTTCCTACCTGTTTGGCAAGATTTATACATAGTCAAACATTATTTTATCATCATATTTAATTATTTAATATGATCAGAAATTTTATATTTTGTTCATGTTTTATTTCCATCTTTGGTAAGTTAGAATACTAGCAGTGAAGAGATGGAAATGACAAATGTCTATACAAGAAAAGTTGAATCAGGTGGTGTGAAAATGGAGATGACCACTCCAGTGATAACAGGACAGGTGAAGCTTTGATACCTTAGAGAACCGTGTAGCCTTCCAATGAATGCTATTTTTTAAAGCTATTTCCACAATTTTGTTTAAATTTCATTCATAGTACTGAAGTAATCTTATGTTCTAATAGTCAAGCAGTGGTTGGGAGATGTCATTCGTGTTGCCTTCTAAATATGGTGCAAACTTGCCATCCCCAAGAGATCCATCAGTGAGGATCCGGGAGGTTACAAAAAAGATGGTGGCAGTAACTGCATTTTCGGGTCTGTTTGATTGATTGATTGCACAGTGCTCTGCATTGGATGCTTAAACTTGAACTCCAGTTCAAGATAGGGCAGTTCTTGTGTGTCTGTTCTTTATCGATGAAGTATTGTTCATGAAAAGTTTCTGATCATGCTGATACTACAACTTCAATCTAGGCTTTGTTGCAGATGAAGAAATTAGTATTAGGGAGTCAAGATTACGAACTGCTTTGAGGACTGATGCAGAATTTTGGGTTAAACCAAATGCACTACTGGAAGTTGCACAGGTAAAAATACTAGCATACCCATACTCTTGCTGTTCTCACCCCTCAGTGGTCTGTAAGATTGAAGTTAATTTCATCTTACAGGTTGATTTGGTATTAAATTCCCATTCATATGGAGCCATGGAACACGATTTACGTTTATTTGGTATTTAGGGTCCGTTTGTATCCACAAAATTCATTAGAATTGAATTTAAATAAATTTAATTCTTATTGATCACTTATTTGTGTCGATAGAATTAAATTCAATTTATTTCCATCAGTATTATTTACTTTTCAATTTAAAATAGAAATGAAGTTTAGGCTCATAAAGTATGAATCACCTAAAATTTAGTCAGTTCGAGTTTTCTCGTCCGCTTCCTTCCGATGATCAGAATTTCTTATTTCGTTCAATCTTAAGTAGTGTACAAATATCTTTGTATTAAATTCATTTTCGCTTAAAAAATAAATTCTCGTTAATTTATTTAGAATGGATTCCACATGCATAAACTTACCTTTAAAATGAATTTGTTTTTGATTCAGTTTCAACACACAAAAATTGATTTGAGATTTGTAAGTTTAAAACCAGCATGATTCCCTTATTGGTAAATGTCAGATGACAAATCAAATGCACATTATAATAATTTAAAGGAAACTTCCAATCATTTCTAATATATAAATATTTATGAACCTTTTGATAGAATCATTGAATAGTAAATTTTCTTCTTTTAACCGTGAAATCAAACATCATCACATATCTGGAAAATTTGTCATGAGACCACTCCAACAATTGAATTCCTTGCCTGTAGTCACCATCTTCTCTTCTACCATTTTTAGTTTCTCTTCACATCTCTATTTATTTTGACTAATTGTTGAATTATTTGTGTTTTTTAATAAAGGTTCTTAAAGCTGAACAAAAGGTTTCTTTTTCTTCTTTTACTTCATGCCACATTAGTACACAAGTCGACGAGGTGCACTTGCAAATGTTCCAAGCCTATCTTTTAACTGGTAAACCTTTTGCTTTGTCAGGCACCTCCTAGCACTGCTCGCAGGAGGAAAAGATCTGAATCTAGGAAGCAGTTTGCGGAGTCTTCGTCCAGGAGGCCCCTAACCCTCGTCGTGACTTCGGAAGCCGAAGTTGACTAATTTTGTTTGATAATATTGCCCTCTACAATATTGCAGCGGGTTTGCTTTCCATTCACATGTTTAGTACAGTTGCTATTGCTGTTTATACATTCTTCAGAGTCAAACATGAATTGAATCTGAACTTTACTTGATTTGTTCATCTTCGCTCCTTTATCCATGTTTTGTTCATTGAATAATAAAAGAATGAAATTGTTGAAAATGCGAAACTTACAACAAAACTATAAATGCAGCAATTTAATAAATTTTTACCTTCTGGTTTCTTCTTAATTATTAATTAGGGGACAGAACCCGACTTAAGAACATGCATGGAAGCAAATGAAGCAGCATTGTGACTGATCAATTACCTTGCAGGGATTTCTGCTTGTAATAATTTGCTTGCATCGATTATAGCCCGATATTGTCTCGGTCAGGGACAAGAAAACAGACCCTTCCAGCCAGGGTAAAAGGGCTACGTTGTACTTTGCCTTCCTTCGGTTCATGGGCACGTATTTCTGTTCCTTCGTTACAAGAAAGGGAATTTCATCAACTCTATGAAAAAGTGGATAAAAAATTTAGTGATTAATATTTGGCTCAGGTCTGAAATAGTGATTAATATCATCCACTTTCATCGCTCTCATAGTTCTGACATAATGACAAGAGTCCCATGCTGCCTCCACTGGCTTTGGCTTCCACGGTCTGCTCTTCTACCTTTGTATCATGAGGCACGTCATTGGCCTTCGGTCGCAAGGGTTGCACTTGCTTTTTATCCTGGAGCTGTGAGAGACGAGGCTTCTTCACAACTGAAATCGTTGCAGACATGGTCTTCAGTAACGTGCCACCACCATCTGCAGATTTAGCAGTGTCATTCATCAATTGAATGGGGGCTATGCTTTGACATTTAATTAATCAGACTTTTATTAAATATCGATATTTCACCAATTCAATGTTATTTGGACCTGAATTCTGAATTATTACCAATAATTAATACAAGTATATAGGTAGTTGGCCAACTGACTCAAGTGTCTACTGAAAATATACCTGTAGCTTTAGAGGTGTTGAATATACTGGTTGTCGCCAAAGAATCAGTTGGGTTGTCCATCTTTGTTGGCTGACTTATCCTATCAATCTTTAGAAGAATGAAACTTGATAAGAAAATTAGTCTGGACCTAAATCAAGGAAGAAGCAATAAATCCAGATTATATTAAAAATGATGCATGCATTCACTTTCAAAAAGTATTAAGAGGAGTACATCAACGTCAAAAGGAACAAAACAAACAAAAAGGAGTTCAAGCAATCAGGAATACAAGGATTATACCAGGGGCACAGTTGAGAATAGAGGAGAAGATACAGTCACACATAGAGATGACTAGCAGCAGTTCCAGACATTGGAAAATATGATTATTCCATTCAAGCTAATGGACAGATGGGAGATCAAATTCTATATTATCCACTTACAGGAGCCCAACCAGAATTTTTCTTGAAGAAAGGATGGAACAATTGTGACCAATCATGTAAACACTGTCAAATTTATAATTGATCAATAGAAAAATACCAAGAAGTTATTACCATGGTAAACATCAAGGAATCAACTAATTTATTTAAATCTTGGCATCAACGTTTGTCTGCATTGCAATATTATTAGGAAAACACCTGATAAGGAAACAAAAGTGACAGTTGTCCATACCATTCAAAATCTATGAATTTCAATTGGACATTCCTTCCTTAGGTGGAGCAATATTTGACGACACAAACACTTTCGACATGATTTATAAACAAACAAGGCAGGAGGGATTCGTAATTTTATGACATATTGACATAAAAGATGGCTACCTATAAGTGCATGTGAAGCAAGATTCATTTTCCACTCTAGGTGATATGGGTCAAACCATGATATGATTTGTTATTGACAGCTAGTACAATTGAGAAGTATTTTTGTTTTCATTAGTCCACAACACTACAAACACCCATGCCATAATCCTATTGTGTGGGGTCAGCCATGTAAATCTTTTTCTTCCATATATTTCTATATATGGTCAAATTATATAAATTTAATTTTTTTCTCAAAATTCCTAACTACGTAATTTTGGGTCTTCCCCTACTTTTAATTTCTTCTATTCTTTTCTTAACTAGTGCACCCTGTAATATCAGAGATAATAGGAATAATTAAGGCATATACTTAGATGACCATGAGATTAATAAAAGCAAAAACTTTCAAATATTTAAGATCTATAAAAAAATAGCAATGATGAAATTATAGAAAATGTTTCATAGTATCTTTAATACTAATAAAAAGTAGGATAAATAAAGTGAAGAAATACTTTAGAGTGTTGTGTGATAGGAGAATACTCTTCAAATTAAAATGAAAATTTTATAAAACCGTCATTCACTTAGTTATACTTATGGTTCAGAATAATAGACAATATAACATAAGCATATAGAAAAGGTTGGTGCTGCTAAAATGTGCAAACTTATATGGATGAGTGGCAATACCCTAAGGGATAAGTTAAAAACAATTTTATCAGGAATAAAGTAAGAGTTGCACTTATCAAAAAAGCAAACATTTGGCTTAGGTGATTTGGTCATATCTTCAACAGATTAAGAAAGCACAAGTTAGGAAAGAAAAATTAATTAGTACAAAAGAAATTAAAAGAAGTAAAGGTAAACTTAAAACTATTTGTTAGAAATTGTAAGAAAAAATTAAAATTTATATAATTAAATAGAATATTTGACAATATATAGAAATACTTAAAAGAAAAAGATTCGTGTAACCAATCCCACCAGGTGGGATTGTGATTTGGATTGTTATTCCTAACTAGTGCATCCTTTAACCCATTAAGGACATTACCAAAACCACCTATATCAATTTTACCTTATCTTCAATTGGTGAAACTTATATTCTATTCCTAATAAAAACATTTTTTAAGTTATCCCATGTAGTATACTCATCCGTCTAAACATTTACATCTCTACAATACTAACTTTATGTTTCATTAATCTCTTAAAAATAATAGAGAACGTGCTTTGACGTAATGGTCAAATTGTTGAATTGTGACCTGAAGAATATAGATTTGAATGCTAACAGAGAGACTCTCCACTTGTAACGACAGGGCCACAAAGAGTTGAACTCATCTTAGACCCCTGCTAATTGGAACTATGCATCACTAGATATGCCTTTCTAAATCTCTTACAAATAATGTGGTTCCATAAATATTGCAGCATAAAATGAATAGGAAGATTACAATTATGATATTCTCATTTAACGTTTTATAGTTATGTAGATTAGCATAATATATACTAATTTCATTTAAAACCATACCAATTGATCAACAATTTATTCTGCAAGATATTAAGTATTTTAAAATCTAGGGGTTCTGAGTTCACCTTTTGGTCACATTTCTTGTAATCATCTTCACCAGCATCATTGTCATCGCCATCATCATCTTCAATCCGATAGATAATATCTCTTCCGCCCTGTACCACAAGGTGATTAATATAACAAAAACATAAAGCACCCAAGAAGGCAACAATATGTTATACACTAACATGAAATATCTTCCTTATGAGCACCTCATCCTCTTCTTGAATTCTCTCTTCCTGCCAAGGATCAATTCATAAAAATTAATATTAATATTATTGCATAATGAGAATTATTCAACCTCTTATATAGGATACCAATTACTTAACTTACAAGTGACATATTACTCACCCGTCAACTAATCTAACAAGATCCAATATAAAGATCAATTTATTCTAGCACTCAAATTCAAACTAGAGCATTCATCAAGCACATCTTGCAATAGACACACGACTAACATAAATTAATATATACAATATCTCCAAACAATAGTAGATGGATTATGTGAGGTTCCTTGTTACCAGAAGAGTTTCATTTCGTAATAACATTCTATCCATACTTTTCAAAAAAGACAATTGTAGATCAAAAAAGTTGATGGCCAAATATGTTGAGAACACAAAAATTGGCCTATATGATCATACAAGCAATGGCTAATCATATTGATAATATATACAAACAAAAGTCAATTGCATTGACTTTTCACCAACAGAAGCAAGAATAATCCAACACATTGGATTACACAAATAGGCATGCACCACCAATAGTCAATCATGTTAAGTTTCCAACCATTGCGAAGGACTGATGACATGACCTCTCCATTCATTTTTATCTAACAGTATATTCGATGTTAGGAAATGCTCTCTTCAAAAAAATGTTACGATAACTTAAAATTTCTTTTCATTGTCTATAACTATGCAATTCTTGGTCGTCATCTATTCCTTTTGATTTCTTTAATTTTTTGTTCATGGCAGGTGCATCTGTGACCTTTGTATCTGACTAAACCATCTAAGAAGATTTTCTCTCAATTAATCTTCAATTCCACTATTCTTTCATTTTGCATGAATAATTTCTCTTGAGGTATTACCATTCACTAACGTCAGAATTTTCATTCAAATTACACTTTTAACAAGCACAAGAGAATTCATTTGTAATAACGACTAGCTTTTAGGCAGGAGTATCAAAAATCAAAAAAGGTAGTGCAAAATGAACCAATTTCCAAATGGTAGGGAGACATGACAAAAGCAAAATAAAGGTGCATACCTCTTTTTCTACAGATCGTTTTAGGGCTTCAAGCATCAAATCTGAACTAACTGTTGCATGTCTAGACTGAAAAGAAATAAAAAAATAATTACACAAACCAAAAAAAAAAGTGACTAGAAACAAATAGAATTTTTATTACATTTTTTATCAATTAACATAGGTATTTGCTATGGAATTTGAAATAACTTAACAATCCACAAAGAAATATTACTGATTTTTTACAGATGAATTTATACCTTCATAGATCTCATTTCCTCTAAGGCAGCAAGTATGTCCATGTCTTTTTTAGAATCCATTGCTCTATTTTCCAAAGACTTCATGGCATCACCTATTTCTTCTTCGCTTCTTTTTCGTTTGTCATTTTGAACTTCCTATGAAACAAGATTGCCACACAATGGAAAAGAAGATTATGTGCAGGAGATAAACAGTGTCAAAAAAGAGAAATGCATTGAAAACTTTGAATTAATACATAGTACTAATCATATCATTTACCTCTTCTTCGCTGCGCCAAGGTTCAAAATTACGGGATGCACCTGATTCAACAACATAGTCTAAATTTTGAGGGTCTGTCTTGAAAGTGATTTCCGCAGAGCACTTAGTGCATTTGAAGTAGAAGCGAAATATTTGAATTCCCAAATATGTCTGCAACATTAATCGATGGGTTTAAGATGTTAAAAGATTTGAAACTAAAGATAAACAGGTACAACAATAATGATGTAGAATTTAAAAACCACTATAACTAAAAGAAAAAAGGTTAATCCATTAACACTAATGACAGAAGCAATAATTCAAGTTTCAAGTTACAAATACAAAATAACCACAACACATCTTTGAGAAAGTAATACAAGGCACGATGTTATCATATTGCACCAACAATATATCATTATTGTGAAATGAGAAAATGATGATTGATTATTCTCCACTAAACATAATTACATATATGTATGATAGACATGATATCCACAATGAATAAATATATATTTACCCAAAAACCCACACATATAACATCAAACAAATACATAGCATTTTTAACACTTTCCCTCAAATTGAAGCATATATATTGATCATGCCTAACTTGGTACAAAAGTCCTCAAGTGTGCTAGCATCCAACCCTTTGATAAAAATATTTGCAAACTAATTTGAAGATTAAGTGTAGAGTGTAGATATTACAGCTTTCATCACCATGTCACACACAAAATGACAATTTATCTGTGTTTTACTTGCTCATGAAATATAAGAGTGTTGGCTATCATGATTACTATTTAGTTGTTACAATGCATAGACACAAAAGGCAAGAGTCTGAACTAGAAATTCAACTTCTATAGAAGTGATCTCAACTATAACATCTCACATGTAGTCCAAGCCAATGAAGTATTACTTAGCTTTGACACTAGACTTAAATACAACATTTTTGCTTCTCACTATAACATGTAACTAAATTGTCCCCAACATAAGTGCAAAATCCAGAGGAATTCTTGTCTCCTTTATTACTTGCATGCTCCAAATTAGAGTAAGCTTCAACCTACAAGTGGCCATATCATCCATTCACCACTTCTCAACCTAAAATACACTTCACATACGCTAGAACTAGAAGTGCTCCCTACCAATGGACAAGCCTAAGCTCATGCATGAACTAAGAAGACTAACTACAAATACTATGTCCTTGTAACTATTAAGTGGATCAGTTTCCCAATCATTTGCTTGTATCTTTCAAAATCTTCAAGAAGGTCGAAATATGTATCCTAAAAGAGAGGACTAAGTTCAATAGGTGTGCTCTTAAGTTTACATCCCAAGAGTTCTATCTCTTGTAACAAGTCTAATGCATACTTCCTTTGTAACAAAGAAATTCTTCCCTTAGAATATGCAAACTTAATACCTGAGAAGTACATAAGTCAGCCCATATCTTTGGTGACAAAATCTCCTCATACTCCTGTATGTCAAATATCACTGCATCATCACTACTTATAAGCTAAATGTCATCATTAGATGGAAAGAATCACACACGTGCTACCCATCTTCCCATAAAAGACAAAATGGTCAACTAGACATCTCTGGAAATCATAACCAATCACAACCCTACTAAGCTTCTCAAACCATGCTCTTGGAGTCTACTTAAACCCAAAAATGACCTTAAGTACACAAACATGATTCTCCTCCTATGTAATATATCTTAAAAGTTCCTCCATAAGAACCTACATTGATAAGTCGTCACAAAGAAATGCATTCTTGACATCTAATTAAAACATCTACAAAGACTAGTTGACAACCATAGATAGGAGCACTCAAATAGAATTGAGACAAACTACTGGTGACATGAGCAACAAGCTATAAGATTTTTGTAAAAGCAACAAGCTATAAGATTTTTGTAAAAGCAACAAGCTATAAGATGAGCATTGCAGTGGCCTATTGAGCCATTTACTTTTTAATTCAAAGTGTACAGTCATCTAAATGTGAAAACGCTTGTTCCAACAAAACAGGACACAAGTTTTCATGTGTAATGTGATCTCAATAATTTCATCTTGTCATTCATTGTTACTTGTCAGTGTAGAATCTAGAGCACCCCTTGATAATTCTTGAGTATAGAGTCAAAAGAAATATGCACGACATACTATAAACTCAAGTATAAAATATTACTTAATATACAAATAATGATGAAAATAATGTTTAGTAATACAAAATAATTTAGGTAAATTTTTTACAATAATATTTTAAAAAACGAGCTTATTGCATAAAAATAAAATGAAAGGAAAATAATAAAAAAGAAATACATATATGTATAAAAAATAAAATGCATGAATTTCTATTATTTTCTACCACATGCATAAACACCTATTAAATGGTATAACTTGCAATTATAAATTTTCATAATTTTCTATTACATACATAAACACCCGAATCCTAGAAATTTTCCTCATTTTCTATCAACTTCATAAATACCCAAATTTCAATTTGTGTTGTTTTTTGTTACATGCACAAACACTAAGAAAACATTGTCCAATAAATCATTTTTTGTCATTTCCCTGGAAAACATTTTCCAAATTTGCCTCATTTTCCTAGATGCACAAATAGGCTCTAAGTGTTATTATTGGACTAATAAGCATGTAAATAGCAAATTGGATCCAAATAAAATTGAAAAATGACAGTTGAAGCAGAAAAATAAATGTACCTCTCCAATGACATCCTCCTTCCGAGAATTGAACTTTGTTCCCTTGTAGATGTAGGTGCCACAAGTAGCGCAACGGATGCTCATGGGAAGCATCATTCTAACCTTCATTTGCTGGTTCTTTGGTTGCCTCCGCCTTGGGATCTTTGACGGATCGAAGTCTGGTGGGTAGTACTTGTTCAACACCTTTCGTTCACCCATCTTATTTACTCCTTCCTAGTCCCTCCCACACTAACGTGTTGTGTTATTCAGTTCTCAGGCGCTCTCTCGACCCGTGAAAGAAGCAATATGCCAGAGTTGATTACCAAAAACTACTGCATCATAAAATTTTCAGACCATCACAAATTATGTAAGACCTCATCAACTAAAACTATTTACAAAAACATGAAACTATTTACACATGGAAATAAAACAATAAAATATTGTTGGGTCTTTTTTTATTAACAAATATCATACTGTAACAAATATGTCATCTATTTGCGTATGTCATTGTATGGAAATACGTAAATACCTATTTGCTTACGGAATACACTGTAAATACCTAAATCATACTGTAAATCAGTGGAAATATCTATTTGCACAAGGAAATAGTAGGAATACACTGTAAATACACTATAAATACCTAAATCATACTGTAAATCAGTGGAAATATTTATTTGCATATGGAAATAGTACAAATACACTGTAAATACACTATAAATACCTAAATCATACTGTAAATCAATGGAAATATTTATTTGCATATGGAAGTAGTACAAATACACTGAAAATACACTGCAAATACCTTAATCATACTGTAAATACACTGCAAATACCAAAATAATACACTGTAAATCATATCGACGCGGAGCAAAGGGGAAAAACGACGCGAGATCGAGAGAGGCGACGCGAGTTCCGGCGGGATCGGGGGAGGCGCGCTCGAGGACCGGCGAGATCGGGGGAGGCGATGTGAGTTCCGGCGGGATCGTGATATTCAATCTTTACGAACATCAACCAAAACAAAGCAAGAAAAATAACTAAAATACTAGATAAGTGATTCCCTCTATGTATTGAAGCCTTGCAAACCTTGGATTAGAGCTCCTCCTTGTTGAACTTCACGAAATCCTAGCAATCAAGCTCACGGTTCTTCAACCCGAGCTAAACACCAACGAATCTACAAGCCCCAAGGGAAGAACGAACTAAGCTCCAAACCTGCAAGCTCCACGTGCGTCGTGCACAGCAACACCCACTGTCGTCGCCTCCTCACGCAGCAGCCGCCGGCCTTCACCACGAGATCCACGCCTCCAGCCGAGCTGTCACCTTCGTGCTGGATGGCCGAAGGTCGCAGCAACAGCCGCCGTCCGTGCGTACGCGAGGGAGAGAGAGAGATACGCGGAGGGCTGCGCGCGCGTCCGAGCGAATTGGCGAAATGGGGGCCGCGCGAGAGGATTCTAGGGCTGGGGAAAAATTGCATCCCCCTCCCTCAAGTTTTCATATGCATGGCTTCCCTGAAAGTGTTTTTGTAATCACCAAAAAAGATACTATTTTGTAATCACCTTTTAGAATCTGCATGCGTGAAGGTGTTGATTTGTGACGAAATTTTCAATGATCTTGCATCTCTGTTTCAAATGTAAAGCCTTCCCTTACGTCACCATGAAAGAAATATAGTCCTTTATATATTCTTATGTAAGAGGGTAAATGGATCTGTTTATCTAGGATCTAGTCACACATATATATTATACTCTTTCTCTGTTAATCAAAGGTTAATCACAGTTTTTCCCTAATCATATGGTACCAGAGCCCAACAAGGTACCCTAATCCTGCCATTTCCCTTCACCACCCTCTTTTGACGGTTGTCAAGCCTTTCCCTCCTCCTGTCCCATTTGTTTAGCCTCCACCATCCAAATCAATAGTCTGCACACCAAAAAGAAAAAGTCTGCACACCTGCAAAAGGGTTATCTGCACCTTACCCTTCCTTCAGTTGGCCCAAATACAAGCTCAACCATTGCCACTGCACTCTAGTGAGGGTCACACAACTCCTGAAGCTCTTCTCATGGATCATTTTCCTCTCATGCTATCCATCCTAACCTGGAGAAGGCATCTGTGGCCAATTCTACGATTTTCTATCCTGCTACAGCCTAATTCTAGTGCTGTTTGCAAAGAATCAATTTTAACACTATTTTCCAATCTGAATCAAGTAAGAGAAGCTTTGGGGTTGTAATGGTTTTATGCTGTTTTTGTGTCTAGCATTGGATTCTAATCTGAAGAACAATTCAATCTTCTCATGGAAAAACTTATTTAGGGAATCTGCAACTAAATTCGTGTAATAGTGAAATTTAACAAGAGGAATGCAATTATCCAATATGCTCTAATATAAGCTCCAAATATCAAGAGCTCCGGAATTATATAGGTGGAAAAAAAATCAAATTGTTCTACATCATCTTGAAATGTTCACACATGAAAAAGGAATTTGTTAATAAAATATATAGGAATTAATGTGTCACTCCAACTATATCATGAGAGAATTCTGTACCTCAAAAACTATAGACTGTCTTCTTGTCTTCTACTATCAGTGTAAATTCTTCATTCCATTTGACATTAAGGTTGTTGTTAACAACTTTAGTTTTCTTTTTGAAAATAGGACGAACATACAGAATAACATGTGGATCAGATTTTCTAAATAGTTCCATATTTTTTAATGAAATTGCCTTTAAGTTTCAAGTCACGGTATATTAAAAAAAGCAACAATCACACCTTATTTCTATTTCAACATAAAGATTACAGCAAAAAGAAAATAAAACTTTATATGTGAAAATTTATCTTTCCTGTGAATAAACAAAGGTACGGCAAAAAAGTATAAAATATCATTTGCTTTGAATTTTAGATGCAACATTTAAACTTTACATAAGTAATCACCAATGGCAATATAATATCCTTAACATAAAAATTCCCACCCATGAAATAGTTTGGCAGAGACATTTCGAATTTAGCATTTGAAAAGTAATATAAATGTTTGGCGTTTCTTTAGATAACAAAAAAATGATAACAGCAATAATCAATCAGATCAGCAACACAAATCTTATCAGTGCATCTATTTCTAGCCACCATTATATTCTCCATTAGATCAGTTAATTTTATTTTTTCACATTGTTTCTAACCATGTATTTTTCAATCTTCTACTATTTTTTTAACATAAATCTTTTAATTCTCCCTTCCTTAGGTACATCCATGAGACTTATTTGGACATGTTTACACAATCTAAGGCAATTTTGTATTGTGTTATATTTAATTGACATTACTCCTACTCTCTTTATTTAATATGAATTAATTATGACACGAAAGTAAAGTAGTCTTATTGTTGATTTCATGTGATAAAATTAGGTTTCGTTCACAAATACTACTTCTAACTTCTAAGAGTACTTCAATTTTCATTACTATTTTCATATTCCTTAATTTACTTTTTTCATTATTTTAATACATCAATATTTATATATTTTACATAATAATCTTTTACAATTTAATTGAAATAACCAAGTATATACAATTTTTTTTAAAAATAAAAAACAGAATTTTTGTGAATTCCAAAAAAAAGCAATAATCTAAAATTTTCAAAAATAAATAAATAAAAAAGGGCCAGAAGAAGTTCCAGTGGTATGAGTTAGTTGACGGAAGTTCCAATGATATTTAAAGGAAGTTTTAGTAGTGCAAAGGAAATTCTGATTGTGCTGGAAGGAAATTTAGGTACCGTTGAGAGGAAGTCTTGACAATGCTAAAAGGAAGTTTTGATGGTTTAGAGCAATTTTCGATTGTGATCGAGGAAATTCTTATGGTTTAGATGAAGTTCTGATGGTATTTAGAAGAAATTTTGGTAATATAGAGGAGGTTTAGGCGATGTATAGAGGAAATTTTAGTAATTTAGAGGAAGTTCTGGTGGTGCGTAGAGAAAATTTCAATGATGTAGAAAAAGTTTAAGTGATATGTAAAATTTTTTTTGATGATAATGATATACAAGAAGTTTAAATAATATATAGAAGAAATTTTGATGATTACGTAAAAAAAAAGAATATGTGCAGGGAAAATCATATGTCAAGCAACGTGACAAAAAAAATGTTTTAAAAAAACGATGAAAAATCAATTTTACACACCGGAACGAAGCCTAAGCATCAAATATTATTTTATTTTATCTTGAAGTATAATCATTCATTATATATTAACATATTCTTAATAGTCCCACAATACTACATAAAATATAAATTTATAAATAGATGATTTAATAATTCTTTTAATTTCAAAATATTTTTTATATCATGAAATTTAATATACAAGTAGAAAAAGTATTACTTCTATCAAATAAAATAACGACAAAAGTGATTTTTACATTTCCAAAGTGTTTCTAAACATATACTTAAAATTTAGGGTTGATTAATAAATAGAATCCGAGATCAAAGCGTCCTTGTATTAAAAATTAGGCTTTTTCGAGTTGGCGGCGTACGTTTTGATCCTTCGCCGCCCCGATGCTGACGAAGAAGAGGCCCAGGGTGGAGCAGGTGGAGGGCGACGGCGACGCTTGCTCGCCTTCGGCCGCCCGAGATGAAGTCGAGGAGGGGGAGGAACAGGCGATGTCGGCGGCTGAGGAAGCCCTGCAGGAACGGGAGGAAGACCTCCTCACGCTCATAGATTACCGAACCAAGGAGGTCGATCGTCTCCGCGCACGAGTGTGCTACTACAGATCGCATGTTGTAAATGGATGCCCCTCTCCATGGTACAATGATATCGGCATTTTCCCTAATGCTCGTGTTTATTACGCGTGTCCGCAGCTGGAGGAAGCGGAGCGGAATTTGAATGCCCTACACTCCAAGCTCGCATGCCTCCGTTCCAAAGCCCCCGAGGACGCCAACTTCATTGTCAAGCAAGAGAAGAGATCCCCAAGTCCTGCTGCTGCTTCCCTCCATCGCCCAAACTCCCACTCCAAGCCTCAGCTTCTTATCCCCGCCGTAAGGCCCAAACTCATTTCGACCCCTGCTCATCGTTCTCGGCATGCCGTGAAAATTGAGGAAGCGGCAACACATGCACTGCATACTTCTGCCCAATCCAATAGCACGGGAAAGCCCAAGCAGAAAAGGACTCCCGATGGACCCATTCCCAATAAGGAAGCTCCCAGGTCGCGTACTGGTGCAAAGAAGAAACCTGCTGGTATTCCACTAACCCCACTCAAGCAGTTACCGAGACTACTAGTGTTTAAATTATTTTCATCATATCCCTTGTATTGGTAGTGTATTTGCACCAATAAAAACAATCTCATTTTCTGCATTGCAAAGTGTGTTGGCATCAAATTGTCTTAAATGTTCCAGGCAATACGCAACCCAGAGACTTGATCCCAAGCATACGTACTTGCTCCTCGCCTTCTACATTTTGTGTTCAGTCTAGCACCCACATCGGCAGTCAGCATAACAGGAGGTTGAGATGCCTTGAGCTTAATCCCGCCAACGATCAACTATTCTGTACAAGGTAACGTATTCTGAATAATGACAGAATTACCCTGACTCAACTTTCTGAGTTTAGGTCCTTATTAATTTTCCTTGGATCACCAATAGGATAATGCATATAACCAATATGAAATGGAGTATTGTATGGCTATTAGTATATGCCTATAACACCCCTGATTTAACAAGCCCGGTTGATGCAAACTGAGTTGGAATGTATAAATAATTAAATTATTAAATGAATAAATATAACAGTAAACAGCCAAATCCAAATGGCAGCTGACCCAGACAATACTTAATGTGTTTTAATGCAAAATCTGAAAAGTAAAATATGACACAACGTGAGTGACACAAGGCAGATGGTACCTCTTCCTAATCTACTCAATTGGAAAACAAATACACTCACACAACAAAATCGTCACACGTCTTACAACATTCACAGATCCTAGATCCAAATCAACCACATACCCTGCTATGGGTGCCAATCAAACAATTGGAGGCTTGATTTCAGCCCAAATCAAGGAATTCATGTCAGTTGTCTATTGATGGCATTGGAAGAACCAATTATGACCTAGCTAGAATTGTACCACGCAACCAATAACCATTTACTGACCACAATAACCGTTGGTGTCAAATGCCAAGCACTCTGACAAGGGTCTCAAGTAGTTTCTGTGCCGTGTTGACTCAGTACACTGCACTGTCATGAACAACCCTTCCCCTACTCATAAGGAATTCATTCTGGGTCTGCAGATTCCATGCTTCTCTATGGATCCTTTGCCCTGTTTCCAATGCATTGATCAGGGTTAGGTGTGAAAATGCCTATTGATGGAGAGCCCTCTTTTTTATGATCGCCACTCCCACAAGTTATTAGAATTTTATGCTTTTGCTTTTGCTTGTAGCTTCTGTTGGTGGTTTTACAATATGAAGTTTTTTCTTTTATGTCATTCACCATTTTATTAAATTTTTCCAAATACACCTTATATTTTGCACTAACGCAACTTCCTTCAATATATTTTTTTACCCTGAAGTTCTTGCTTTGATATGACGGAGCCACTGGTTTTTGCTTTTGTGGTTTCTGCAGTGCCCTAGATGGAGTTGTGAACTTATGGGAAATTCAGTCCAATGGGTATATTTCCTGCTCTCCTCTTTATTGATCCCAATTACTTCCTTATCTATGTACCAGTTCATGCAAACTAACTATTAAAGCATTAGTTTTGCTTACATGAACAGTGTATTAGGACTTGCTTACATGGCCTTCTCAATTTTTTTATTTCAATCTACATGTTTATGCCTTTGTCAAAGCATTAGTTTTGTAAACTTGCAGTTTGTAACTGCATAGTATGAAACTGGTCCAAAATGAAAAGATTATCTTTCTGCATTGGCTAGTTATACTTCATATCATTGGATACAACCATTGAATCAAAATTTGTTTCATCTATATATCATATTCACTGTACTGTGGTTCTGGTGTGATCATAGATCTGCTTCACTCCTTAGTGCTACAAACTGTGGTTCTTTAAAGGGGAGATGGCCTGAAGATATAGTATGGCATCCTGATGGAAATCAAATATTTGCTACTTATACTGCTGATGGAGGGGACTCACAAATTTCTATCCTAAATTTAAATGTGTCCAAAGATGTAAGTCTTGCTCAAGTGATATCATATATGCATTTTTTATTTTTCCCAACATATGGATATTGTAGGTAAAGAAATAAAATTCATGGAGCCATGGACTGTTATTTCCAGAATTTCATTGTGAGAAATTCTCTACTTACTATTTGGCATAGGAAAATACAAAGTGTATTGAATGATTGACCAAACCCATGTCAATCAGGCTTGTATACAAAACTGTGGCTTATGAAACTAATAATAAGCTGTTAATAGGGAACACATTGCAATCCAAGATGGATTGAATTTCTGAATTCACTTCTATGTATGCTTTATTTTTGTGCTTTTGAAGAATCTAATACATAATTGTAATCAATGTTTCTGGTATCAGTATCCTATTGGTAGAAACACAATATTTTTGTAGAAATAATAAAAACTCCAAATTTCAACTTGAAACTTACATGTAAGAAAGTAATAATAAGCATATAAAAACATGTAGGAATATTTTTTAGGCAATTATCACTTATAAAATGTTAATTAGATGAAGATATAGTAATTGCATGCATGAGAAAACTCTTAAATCAGGCAGAAATAATAGAAAAATAACTCATAATGTCAAATAATTTTAAATATAATGAAATCATGCCAATATTAATTCCATGTTTAATGGCAACAATTTGTAGTCTGGAAAATTTCAAACTTTTTTCTATGTTTCTAGGTGGCACAAACACCTTCAAATTACATTTTCCTTTCTAAAGTTTCCTTTTCTTTGTTTTCCATCTGGTGCAAACCTCTCCTAAGTCTCTAGGAAAGGATTACTATTCACTGAAATTCACTAATATTCTCAGAAAATAACTATTATTCTTGATAATCAGTAATATCTAATGCAAATAACTAATATTCTCTGAAAATAACTAATATTCGGTGAAAATCACTAATATTTAATGAAAAAACTAATATTTACTCATATTCTCTATATATTCATTAGTAACTGTGAAAATCTCAGATGTTCGAAAAGAATTCATTGAAAATTGAAAAAAAGGTTAAGACATCATTTAAACATCTTAGATTTGCTTTGAAATGAAAGAGATAAGTTGGAAAAAGGAATTCACCTTAAGAAAATTTCTTCCTGCTGCAGTACTGCAAATCTGAGATGGGTAGCCTCTCAGACTATGCACCATTGGTAGGTATTGGGGATTGACTGATCCTTTTAGAGGATTGGTTGAGCCGGGTAAGCTTTAGTTATAAAAATCATCTGAATCAATCAATCCGCTGATTCAGATCTGATCCACTGACATGGATTGGTGATCTAGAAGATTATTGGTAACTCAAGTAGGTTTCATATTGAACCCACAAAAAACCAAACTGTATTGGCGAAAAATCACCAATCTGGATCAGTACATGAAACTATGCTTCTAATCAGAATTAGACCTAGCAGTAATCTTTTGAACAATAGCATTGGAATTTCAAGCAAGCCAGTTTGCAATCTCCAATCTATTGATTTCAAATTTACTTTAATGAGAGTTGTAAAAGATGTAGACTGTATCTCATTCTTAGTCTCTTTTGGTGAAACCATTGTTCACTTGAAATGTGTGGTTGTTGATCTTGGATCTGGGGATCAATGACTTTATTAAAGGGGGTGAATGGTGAAAGTAATAAAATTTTGAGTGATTAAAATTAACCATAAAAAATTTAAAGTTTGAGCAATGAAATGAAAGCAATCAAGTCGTGTTAATTTCTAAGTGAGGAGGTGATAGACAATAAAAAGTGCATAAAATTTTTTTGTAATAATTTGCTCAAATTAAACTACACTCATTTCCCAAGTCTTTTTCTTGTCAGCCTATACTAGATCAGTTTTGTTCTAAACCAAGCTCTAGCCATCTGTAATTTTTCTTAACAATTTACCTTGTCAATCTTCCATCCATCATCTACAAATTACCTTTCATAGTCTGATGAGCTAAGTTTGATCACAACTTGATGCTTTTACAATTTAAAGCCCTATCCCTACAAGTAACTGCTGAATTTCTTGAAGATGAGAGTGAATGCACCTAGTATTTAGAACTGGATGGAGTAAACTGAATGACCTTTTAAGTGGAATGTGTGAAACCAGTTGATTGTTATAAGTGAATTGAATGCACAAGCTAGGTTCTTAATTAAAGAATAATTAAGTATATTTTATTGCCAATAAGTGGGTAGAGGTCCAGTTCCAACGGCTAGACATTTCTGTCTGATAGAAAATTGACTGCCAATTTTCAATCTACATGCTGATTTGTCAAGACGATCAATGTGCCAATCCATGAACTGGTGCATTGATATCTGTCATGTGCCCTTCCTTTCCTAAGTTTGCCATTTTGATTCTTGGCAACATGTTGAAACACACGCAAGGGGAAATAGTATATTGATTTATTCTCGGTGCACCACTTCCGTACTTGTGAAATTTTACCCTTATTGCAATTAGTGTAATGATCATTGATCAATATGTTGATCTTCAATCTACGTGCTTTCTTTTGATTCTTATGTGATTTTCTAATATCGTTCTCTTGAGTATTTGCCTTACTGTACATCATTTATGAAGATTTTGCATTCATATAGGCCTTAAGCATAGAAAATTGTAATTATGGGCAATGCAATACAACCATTATAAATATTGGCTTAAGCTTGGTGTAAGTTGACTTAATAAGGTCAATTGTGGTTGTAGAATTGTCTGGAGTCACATCTTGACTTCCTGATGACCTGAGCATCTCTTTTGCCTATTTTTTTCGTATCTTCATTGTCTTGGATCATCATGGTAATTTCCACTTGACTTTCAATTCATTTATTAGATGAGTAACACATAAGAATCAACAACAGATCCATGACAGATTTAAGATTTTCATCAAATTCATTTTATTTGATGATAGATTTGATTCAATGGAATTCTCTTTCATTAATCTACAAGTAATCACCTTTCACATCATTTTAAAATAAATTTCAACTATAAAATCATAATCACAAACAAATCGTGGTGAGTTTTTTTACTTTTTTTAATCATCAAAATAGACTACAACTAGTCCATAGGATCTAATTGAGGCATCTGTTTAGGCATGGAATACACGATCCATTTTTATCTAGATTAACTTGCGATCTTCAATCCGAAACTGCTATTCTCCTGCAGCAAATGAGATATTCTGTGGCTGCAGATAAGAGATCCGCAATTACTATTTATTTGAGAATGATTAGGCACTTGCCATTTGTTGTCAGTAGAATTTGATTGAAAAAAAGGTGATGTTTGTCTTTTATCATTTCCATGGCTTGACTTGTAAATTCTTTTATGAACAGAAGCGAGTTTCTCACTTAGAGGGGAAGCCTCATCGGAAGGGTGTCATAAATAATATACGCTTCATGCCGTGGGCTGATGTATGCTTTGCAACTGGTGGTAGCGATCATGCTGTTACACTGTGGCACGGAAAAGATGGTAGAAGCTCATGGAAACCAGAGGTGGTGCACAGAAACCTGCATACCTCTGGTGTGACAGGGGTTGCCGGACTACAGCAAAAGAACGTGGTATTATCTGTTGGTTTGGACAAAAGAATCATCGGATTTGATTTGCAGACATCAAGAAGCGATCTTAAATATCAGATAGAAAGCAAGTGCATGAGCCTTCTTCTGAATCCATTCGACTTCAATTTATTTGTGGTGCAAACAGGGTATGTATGTTGTCTACCACCACCCATGGCCTTGTCATTACCGATTCATTCATGCTTCTCCACATTTTCGCAGTTGGGTATCTTTTTTAACGAAATTTGTGTTAGATGGCCAGCATAGGGAGTTAATGTTTGTTGTTTTGCTGTTGTGCTCATGCACCAGCATCTCATCCTCCTCCTGGTCTGTTCCGTCGCAGGGCGCACGCGAAGCAGCTCAGGCTGTTCGACGTTAGGTTAAGGCAGACGGAAATCCATTCGTTCGGTTGGAAACAAGAAAGCAGCGAGTCCGCATCTGCTCTCATCAGCCAGTCCTGGTCTTCCGATGGATTTTGCCTCTCCTCCGGCTCGGCCGACCCTGTGATACACATCTTTGACATCAGGTACAACGGTGCCAACCCATCCCAATCCCTGCAGGCACATCACAAGAGAGTTTTCAAGGCGGCTTGGCACCCATCCCTTCCCCTACTCATCTCCATATCATCCGATTTGAACGTTGGATTACACAGGATGCGCTAGTTGTTCGTCCGATCTTGTTGTATTTCACATCTTGGCCAAGCAGTGTATTGTATCTACCATACACCACGTATTTGCATATTGTATTCGTCATTCATTCACTGGTGTACCATTGGCAGGAATATATTTAATAATACAATAATAATATCATACAGATATGCCTGTGGCATGTAATCCATCGACCACCGGAACGACAGACGACAATCGGACGATGGAAGTGTCTCGGAGAATATGGCGGCGGCGGCAGAGGAAAGCGCCGATTATTTTTTGGTGACGATGGGAATGACTATGATGAGGATGATGATGAGGATGATGATGGCGATGATGATGGCGATGCACGTCCACTTGCGGGTGTTCTTCTGGTAGTTCCTGGCGACCTGCAGCCGCTCCGCGCCTCCTCGGACGAAGGAGCTGGCCCTGTCGACGTGGCTCTGTATGTCGTCGATCTGTTCCCCCTGCGCCGCCACCAGGACGGACATGTCGAGGAAGACCTGGTGCAGCTCGGCGAGGCTCTTCTCCAGCTCCTTGGATGCGCCGTACCTCTCCCGTATCTCCGTGATCACGTCCATCACCTCCCCCCGCCCGCCGTCCTGCTGGATGGCGCGCTGCAGGATCCTCTCCGCCTCCCCCGTGGATATGAGAGTGTCGAGGGTGGCGTCGTCGGGCTTGGCCCCCGTGACGGTGTAGTAGCGCCTCTCCACCGCCTCCCTGTAGTCGGACGCGGACCTCTCCCTCACGCCGTTGAAGGCCTCCATGGTGTCCTTGAGCTTCCTGCGCAGCCCCGCCACGACGGACGTCCTGGTCCGGTCGGTGGAGGAGCCGGGGCCGCACCCGGCGACGGATCGGTTGGCGGCATTGGCGCGGTCGAGGGACTCGAGGCGGAGCTTGACGAGCTTGGCCTTCTTGAGCGCGGAGGCGACGTCGGCGTCCATGCGCGTCCGGAGGTCGCGGACGGCGGAGGACTGGTGGAGCGTCTTGGCGGTCTGGTTGGAGTCGTGGAGGCTCCTCTGGAGCGCCTCCAGATCCTTGAGCTCCTCCTTCACGCCCTCTACGTCCTCGAAGAACTTGTCAAGATTCGCCCCCCCTGCAGACTTCCACTGCTGCATCTGGATGCGGATGTCGCCGCCGCCGCTCTCCAGGTCCGGCCGGCCGTCATACTTACCGAAGCCAGCACCGTAGAACAAATTCTTCATCCTTTCGTTCGGCTTCCTGAATAAGAAAATATTTTGACACCAAGTCCAACGAGACGGAGTGGTATAAGAAGGCCAAGCAGAAAAGCAAAAGTAAAATAAAAAAAGTAAAAATCTGAAAGCAAGCTAGGTCAATCGTTGAGCGTTTCAATTTGAAAATTCAAGTTTTCTTTACGACGCATTCCACCGCTGACTTGTTAATGTTTTGTTTAGTTTTAGTTTTTTTAATTTTTAAAATTATTTTTAATAATATTATTATTTTATAAATTTTTATTATCTAAATTATTATATAATTTCAACTCTGAAATCAATACTAACTTTTAATGTATTTAAGTCAAATACATTTTCTCCAAACACACCCTAAGTATGTATTGTCTTGTCATTGATACAAAAACCAAAGACTTATGCATTTGGATATATCTGCTATGAAAGTTGTTTTTTTTTTTCTTACTTTCAAAGTTAAAAAGTATTATTCCAAATGTAATTTTAGACTTTATTCACTTATTATTTATCTAAAGTTCTAGAACCACTTTTATTTTCACGATGATTTTTTTTTTTTTTAACACTTTTTTTTTATTATTTTAACTAAAAACTCGTTCGCTTAGAATCACCTTCAAAACGCGTCGTAAGTCTTTAGTTTATGATTCTTCCCTAGCATTTGTCGAAAGTTGCGTCTTGGATTTGTCTGAACTGTTCTACCGTTAATTAGTCTTTGAATATTCTTTCCAATAAATACTCGCCTAATTCCACACTCATCATACTAATCTTTTGGTAGAATCATTCAAAGGGTGTAGTTAATTTGCCTAAGTTTGCTCAGATATTTTGAATGCAAGCGAACTTCACAACCTTGAAAATGGGATTCATGGGGCTATCTAATGGTGGATACTTTCACTGAGTCATCTAAATATAAAATTGAAGTTGAGAATAATAAAATAAATAAGGTTAAATTTTATAATAATTAGTGTGATATAATTTATATATTAAAATTTATATACTAATAATGACATTAAAATTTGTACGAAACCAAAGTTCATCATGTTAAGAAAACTCCTCAACCATAATATATTGAACGGTTTGCTTGATTGATTGATGAATGTAAAGAAATGATCGATGGCAACAATAGAAGCAAAATTTGATTCAAAGTGGAGCGATTCGTCTTAGTAGCATAAACAATAACATTCTCTTCTTTGGTTTTCAGATCAAAAGAGCAGTATCTTAAATGCCAATCATACACCTGATGGTATGCAAGGAACCTGAATAACATCATATTAAGGTTGATCCGGGCAAAAGTGAAGCAGAATCCAAGCAACAATCCTAACCATCAGAGGTCGTGTCTTTGTAGTTGAAGAACTTTTCTTGAGGCTTAAAAATCTCGAGTTCGAATCTAATACTATCAAAAAAAAAAAAAAAAACAATCCTAACCTTCGTCAATTGTAGTTTGACTGCACCAAGCATGTCCTGAAACATGAAGCATCCACAAACAGATTTCTGAAACTGACTCACTGAAGCATTTAGGAGTCAAACATGTGCCGCCTTTTTCTTTCCAAGACCATCACCTTCAAGCCACTTCCACGTGTGGAGTTGTGGCAAAGCCCCATCCATATGAAAGCTTGTCTCCCAAGCCCAGCATAGTGAGAAAACCATATCTAATCCTTTCCAAAATCAGCACTGTAGTGCGCACTTGATTCGAGCTTCTTAGCTTCATTCAGTTTCCTCACAGCCTACAATGTTTAAGCGCAACAGAAAGATTAATGACAACCAAAAGTTGACAAGTATTACAAGTTACATGATCATAGAGTGCATTAATTGCTCATATAGGCTTCACAGCAAACCTTCATAAAATCTTCATGAATGACGTAATCTCGTTCGGCACGGATAGCTGACATCCCAGCTTCGGTGCAGACGTTGCGAAGATCAGCTCCATTGAATCCCTGAGATTCCAAGATTGGACGGATGTCAATAGCTGAAATTAATGAGAGGATGTGCAAATCGCAAAACAGAGTGTCTATGGACGATTCATACTTCAGCAAGTTTCACTACAGCTTCGTAATCGATTTCACCATGTTTTGCTATACCGGCAGCATGTATTTTAAGAATCTCCATCCTTGATTGCTCGTTGGGCAAAGGGATTTCTATCTTCCTGTCTAATCGACCTGGACGAAGCAGTGCCGGATCTAAAACGTCAGGTCTGTTGGTAGCCATTATCATTTTGACCTGGCACACACAACCAACCGTCAAGCCAATCTTGATATGTTATAAAATGGATGTCACAATCATCAGCCAGGGTAAAGAAAATAAAAATGCAAATTTCCATAAAATTTCAATGAAATATTTTGACGGGCTTAAGTAGCACAATAAAAAAAAGGATTATTTGGATGTCTAAGTCGCAATAAGGAGATACCATTTAACAATAATAATCCGAACCATAATCTCATTATCTATGGTTGGCCGCATGAATTTTTACTTTCATATATTTCTATGGTAAATTATTTGATTAAATTACATAAATTTAAATATTTTATTATAATTCTAAACCGTGTAGTATTAAGCCTACCATTATTGTTACAAATCTATTATTAAAACTCCACCACCATTGTCTCTAATATACTTGACTTAAATCTTTAAATTTTCTTACCTTCCCAAGCTGATCAAATCCATCCAACTGATTAAGCAATTCCATTAGTGTTCTTTGAATTTCACGGTCAGCACTGGTACCCTCACTAAAACGTCGACCACCGATGGCATCAATTTCGTCCATGAAAATAATGCACGGCTGAAAGGGGAGAAAATGTAATTTCAAAAATAAATTAAGAATTCATAAAAAGTGAAGAAAGTGTCAGGTTAATATTTTCCTAGATGTAATTATATCTAAATGTTATAAGGTCAAGCAAAGACCAAAATATAGAAACCTGATATGCTTCACATAATTTCGATCTTTACTGAAGTATTTGTACATGTAGCAAAAAGACACCAAGATAACAAAAGTATAAAGGATGCCTCAAACTAACCTGGTGGTCACGTGCATAACCAAACATTTCCCTGATCAATCGAGCACTTTCACCAATGTACTTATCTATGATAGCACTAGAGACAACCTACACAGATGGAACAAAGGTAAAAGTTACGTGAAGCACCTAAGGAACAAGCAAGAAAAAACCAGAAATTTCAAGGAATAACCTTGAGAAAGTTAGCATCTATATTGCTTGCAATTGCTCTGGCTAACAGTGTTTTCCCAGTTCCAGGAGGACCATAGAGAAGCACACCCTGAAAATCATCAGAATGAGGCAAACTTAGTGCATCCATGGAGTTAGTACACGCTGACATTTTTCTTGATGAAAAAAAATCATCCACTATTACATAAACTCCCATAATCTGCCAACAAAAGATCTCTTATTGAAAATGCTGGGATGCCAGTAACTGGTTAGGCCATTAACAATGACAAGTATACAAAATCAGTTTACCTTTGGGGGCTTAATTCCAACTCTGAGAAATAGCTCAGGATTCATCAGTGGCAGTTCAATTGATTCCCTCAGTTCCCGTATTTGATCGGATAAGCCACCCACAGCAGAGTAGCTGACATTGCCAGGATCCTCGTGAAGCATATTGTATACAACTGGATCAACCTAGAGAAAAACAAATACAGCATTCATGATATCCAAGTTGAAAAGTCACTCATATTCTATACATCTTTAAAATTCTTAACTTCAGTTAACAAAGATTGCATGTTGTCAAACTGATGATAACTGTCCTGAAGAAACAACATGTATCTCAGGTATTCTTAGATTTTCTCTATTCCTTGAACCTTTTTAATTCCTTTGTAATGAGATGTGAACAATTAACGGTGAAGCAATAAAAACTGTGGTTGAATTCAATAAACAAAATGGATTTATGCCAACTTAGCTTGCATACTTAATGGAGTAGAGCAAGATTCAATACCTCCCTCAGTAAAGCCCTCATAGGAATCAATGGAGCAGGTCAAGGCATTAGAGTTCTGATCCATTTAGAAATAATTGAGAAATATTTGCAGAGTCATAAACAAGAGCTGAAGTCACATCAGCTCACTGAGGAATCAAGAGCATGGTATGGTTGTACAATCATTTGTGATGGATGGACAAGTGCTACCAGCATAGTAATAAACCTCACGATATGTGGTGATGGCTATGCAATTTTTTTTAAGCCTGCTAAGGTCAGAAATCACCAATATCTTTACAAGCTGTTGAGAAATGTCATTAAGGAGGTCAAAGTGTGAAATATCATATTGATCATGGCCAATAATTGCAGTAACTTCAAGAAAGCAGGGAAAAAGATAATGTCAAATTATCCCATATGTTGGACACCCTATGCTGGTCATTGTGTCAATCTGATGCTAAAGAACATGAGGAAGACAAAACTGATTACAGGAATGGTCACCAAGGCAAGGATGACAACTATATACAATGATTCAAACGTATTTATAAGGTTGTCAAAGTGTTGCATGATAACTGATACAACCACAACAGAAGCAAGGCCCAGTGCAACCACCGGAGGGCTGAGGGATTCAATCGAGAAAACAAATGGAAATGAAGAAGACAGTGAAGGAAGAAAGCCTGATGAGCACATGGAAGAGCAGGCATAAAGAACACATGAAAGTCTAGGCACTTAATGAGCTCTACTTAAATTAAGTCTGTAACTGAATGCATGCATCACATGTGCTTTATATGCATAACAACCAATACCAATGAAGTAAGAAAGGCATATTTTTTCAACCTGTTTTGGGAACTTCTTGATTTTATCAAACTTCTATGGGAATTTTCACCAAAGTTTAGCACATTTATTTTTCCCAAAAAATTGAAATTGTATTCCATGTTTATACCAAGTTAACTTGCATACTTAATGGAGTAGAACATGATTCAATACCTCCCTCGGTAAAGCCCTCATAATTGTTAAGGTTGTCATGTCAAGTACAACACGTGTCCCAGATGTTAGCTTTTCCTTATCAACTTTACTTCGGCAACCAACAACATACCTTGGTCCACTGCTTGCTTTAACAATCACTGCAAGATTAAGAAATAGGCAAGACAACCTCATGTACCATTGAAAAATAAGTGAATAAATGACAAGTAGGTGGGAAGACATGATTTTTTATAGAAACACAACTATCCAATTTTTTCACAATAGAGGAAAATAACTTACATCTTTCATTGTCAAGTGGTCGAAGCACCTCTCCAATGATCTGCCCAACACTTTGAAGCGACTTCAGGTCATCTTCAGTTTTGTTAAATTCCTTTTTTGATGAACGCAGACTTTCTCTAGCTGTTTTTTCAAACGAATTTCTTCTTTAATCAAGTTGAGAAATACACAAAAAATCAACAAATATAATATATTTACAGCTATAAATTACAGATATAATACCACAAAGAAATGAGCAAATTAATTATCCACACTTAGGTTTGAAGCCATACAGCTTGTTTGGCATGGTAGCTCAGTGTTAGATCATGATGCATGTCTGGTCACTATTTGAAGTGTTATACAAGTCAAATTACAAGAGATGAGATCGTGGCCGTCAAGTAATAACAATAACAACCATAAAAGAACTAATACATCTATCATGCTCCTTCACAACAGAAAATGAGAAAAACAACAGAAACGAGAAGGTTGTTCGGGCATAGGAGAAAACAAAATCTACGCCTCAAATCAGTCGTTTAGCTTAATAAACACAGGATCTGCTGAAAGCAAAAATAGAAAAAAAGCTCGCGTAGTTTTTTATGAAGAGAAACGTCAAAATTGCGCTATTTAATCCAAAAGCCGATTCGGGAATCAATCTCAAAATCTACGAAAGCAACCGTTCCCCATTCATGGTAAAAATATGGAATACTGGATTGGAGCACCGCAAATACACAGCTACGATTTCTGAGTGGGCAAAGTCACTGCCACGCTAAAAATCAAACAATTACAATGGAACCACGCATATATTTAACAATGAACCCTAGAGAGGCAATCGAATCCGATAACAAAGCAACAATGACGGGGGAAGTGGCAGGAGAAGTGGATGGATGATGATGGAAAGGGGGAATTCCGATATGTTAGCGGAAGAGGAAAGGTAGATGAAGGAGGAGGAGGAGAATCGTACAAGTGCGGACTCTGGAGTCGAGCTCCTTATACTGGAGGAGCTTCTTTCTGTAGTCAGCAGCAACGGTGCGGCGGCGGGCGGCTTCCTCCCCCCCTTCTGCTACCTCAGTCATCTTACCTGCTTTTGCTGGGCAGCGGCTCCGCAATCGTCGATCGGCGCCCCACCTCCGGTCCCGCCACTGCTTCTTCTCGGCGTTGGTTTGGGGAAGAAGCAAAGAAAAATTATATATATATATATATATACACACGAGGCACGGTTCCGTAGGTTCACGTAGAAATCGGTTTCAGTATCGAAATTTATGTAATTTAAAAATTATCTTTTTTTATAGGTAAAATTTAAAAGTATATACTTTTTTTTATATATATTTTTTTTTAACTTTAAAATTTCACTACGTACATCTATGTTAATTAACTTATAAATTTTAATTAATTATTTATTAATCATAAATATGACAATTAAGGTTTTTAAAGTATTTAATTAATATATGCATTAATTTATTATTTTAATATGTTAGAATAAGTGATTAATAAATTATTTAAATCAATGACTTAAATTTGTACAAAGTGATAAAATATTTGTATGGTTTTGTATTTTATATTTTTAATTAATTAATTTAATTATTAAATCTATTTTTAATTTTTTTGTGAAATATTCTTATAATTTGTAAAATCTTTAATGAAAATATTAGGGTGGATTTGATTTTTAATTAATTAATTTTGAATTAAAAAATATTTTGATTATCTATCGTGTTAAATAATTTAGCATTAAGTTCAATATTTCGTTCAATTAATAACTAAATAGATAATTAGCAAATATAATTATGACTTTTAAATTACCATCAAATTATGATTAAATATTAACTAAGTTATATCTTACAATCTTGCAAGCATATGTGGCAAAAACTTGAAAGACTGGTGTTTAAGTTTAAGTTCATAAGCTATATCTTACAATTTTTCATTATGTGAAAGTTTAAGTTCACACGTGATGAAAGATTCAGCGTTTTGTGTTAAAAGACTAGACGATTGTATTAAAAAACCGGTGTTTTAACATGAACACGTGATTTTTTAAGTCAGACATGTACGTTTAAAGTGCACGTGTGAATAATGTCAGTGTTTTAACTAAAGAACCGTAACTTTAAGCATAAATGATCGATGTTTTAGTAAGGCACATGAGATTTTTAAGTTAAACATATAAAATTCAATTTTTAAGTTAAGAATAGTACTTAGGCGTTTTGTATTAAAAGATCAGATGATTGTATTAAAAGACCGGTGTTTTAACATGAATACCTGATTTTTAAGTCAAGTGTGTGCATTTTAAAGTGCACGTGTGAATAGTCTTGGTGTTTTAACTAAAGAACCATAACTTTAAGCATAAATGATTGGTGTTTTAACAAGGCATGTGAGATTTTTAAGTTAAATACGTGAAATTTAATTTTTAAGTTAAGAATAGTATTTAAGCATTTTGTGTTAAAAGATTGGACGATTGTATTAAAAGACTGGCGTTTTAACATGAACACGTGATTTTTAAGTCAGGCGTGTGTTTTTTGAAGTGCACGTGTGAATAGTATCAGCATTTTAACTAAAGAACCATAACTTTAAGCATAAATGATTGGTGTTTTAGCAAGGCATGTAAGATTTTTAAGTTAAACACGTAAAATTCAATTTTTAAGTTAAGAATAGTATTAGGTGTTTTAAGGGTATAACTCTAGATATCCTTCGGATATTTATGTTAAAAGACCTGAGACTATATAAATGGATTTAACGGTTAAGTGAGGGGTGATAAGGAGTTTTGGAGTCGGCAAACCGGTAGCTGGGGGCGTGTACTGGCTTGCGGGCTGGTTGCCGTGTGCTTACCTGGAACCTAGACACGGCTAAGTGAGGGTGATAACGAGTTTTACCACCCAGGAGGGAGCCGAGGAATCGGTAGCCGGAGTTGTGTACTGGCTTGTGGGTCGACTACCATGTACCAAATTTCACCTGTCGATCCACTTACAACCGCACCTGTAGAGTTTACGTCCCCTAAATAATTTAGCATTAAGTTTGTAACATAACGGTAGCATTAAATTTATAACCAGTCTATAGAATGTCGATCAACTTACAATCCATTAACTTTTGAAAATTCGAATGGTTGATTTTTTAATTAAAAGTGTGGTTTTGTTTTACCCATACATTTGTTATTCAACCCATACATTTCAGATTAAACATATTTTACTTTGTACCATGTACTGAAATATCTAAGGTAATTAATAGTTTCAATTGGGAAAAGGAATCACAGGTGAAATGCGATTTTCTTTTCGTGCTAAAATAAAAGGGCTACTTTGGGAAGAGGAATCACAGGTCTTTTGCGCGGGTGACAACGGCAGGAGGATTTTTTTCACTCTCTCTACTTTTCCTGTCACTCTCTCTCCATCGTCTAATTTTGATCCAACAGCCATCTACAGAACTGACTTCTGTAGGCACCTATAAAGTCATTTTTCCCTATATATATATATATGAAAAATAGCTATGTAGCGAAGTCATTTTTGTGGGTGACCATTGAATGGATGGTGGATGGTGAAGATGAGTGATAGGAAAAAGAGAGAGAGAGTGAAAAAAAAAAACTTTCGCCATTGTCATCTGTGCAAAAGACTTGTGATTCCTCTTCTCAAAGTAGCCTTTTTATTTTAACACGAAAAGAAAATCACATTTCACATGTGATTCCTTTTCCCAATCATCTTTCCATCGATTCCTCTTCTCCAATCGTCGAATAGAACACGAAATTACGCCACTTAGCGTTAGATCTATTGACGACTTATAGGTGTACTTTCATGTTATTTGAAGTTGATTTATTAAGTATATTGATTATACTTTCATTTAACATGAAAGAACATTCATTGGAGAAAAAATGTTAAATCGACAAACTATTAATTACCTTAAGTATTTTAGTACATAGTACAAAGTAAAATATATTTAATCTGAAATGTATGCGTTGAACAACAAATGCATGGGTAAAATGAAACCATACTTTTAATTAAAGAATCAACCATTTGAATTTTCAAAAACTAATGGATTGTAAGTCGATCGATATTCTATAGACTGGTTATGAACTTAATGTTACCATTATGTTACAAACTTAATGCTAAATTATTTAGGAGACGCAAACTCTATAGGTGCAATTGTAAGTCGATCGATGAATGAAATTTGGTGAACCCCATACCCAACACTGATCTGGCTGCTAGGTAAAACACGTGGCAGCTGGCTCGAAAGCCGGTACACGTCTCCGACTGTTGGTTCCCTGGCTCTCCTCTGGTTCAATGGCAGTTGTCGCCCAAGCGGAACTTCCACTAGAACTTGACATTTTTCGACAAAAGTGTCGTTATTTCCACTTCCATTTATTTAGGTTAGCTGTAGAGTAAAGTCTGTAATGTTATGGTTGGCCGTAGAGTAAAGCTCATAACGTTACGGTTAGACATAGAGTAAAGTCTATAGCGTTACAGCCAGTTGTAGGGTAAAACTCGTTATCACCCCCACTCAGTTGAGTCTGGGTTCTGGATAAGCACATGGTAGCCGGCCTGCAAGCCGGTACACGCCCCTGGCTACTGGTTCCCCTCCCTCCCGAGCAATAAAATTCATTATCACCCCATTTAGCCAAGTTTGGGTTCCAGATAAGCACACGGCAGCCGACCTGTAAGTCGGTATACGCCCCCGGCTGTTGGTTCGCCAACTCCTTCCCAAGTGATAAAACTCCTTATCACCCCTCACTCAACCGTTAAATTCATTTATATAGTCTTAGGTCTTTTAACATAAATATTCGAAAAATATCTAGAGTTATACTTTTAAAATGCCTAAGTACTATTCATAATTTAAAAATTAAATTTCACATGTTTAACTTAAAAATCTTGCATGTCTTACTAAAACACCAATCATTTATACTTAAAGTTACAGTTCTTTAGTTAAAACGCTGACACTGTTCACACGTGCACTTTAAAACGCACACGTCTAACTTAAAAAATCACATGTTCATTTTAAAACACTAGTCTTCTAATACAATCGTTCGGTCTTTTAACACAAAATGCCAAATCTTTCATCAACAAGTGAAATTTGGTGACTCCCATACCTAGCATTGATCTGGCTACCGGGTAAAACACGTGGCAGTCGACTCTCCCCCGATTCAACGACAGTTGTCGCCTAGGCGGAACTTCTGCTAAAACTTGGCGTTTTTTGACGAAAGTGTCGTTATTTCCATTTTCATTTATTTAGGTTAGCTGTAGAGTAAAGTCTGTAATGTTACGATTGGTCGTAGAGTAAAGTTCGTAACGTTACGACTAGACCTAAAGTAAAGTCTATAGTGTTATGACCAGGGTAAAACTCGTTATCACTCCTACTTAATTGAGTCTGAGTGTCAGGTAAGCACACGATAATCGGCCCACAAGCCAACACATATCCTCGACTGCTGGTTCGCCAACTCCTTCCCAGACGATAAAACTCCTTGTATATATATATATACACACACATATAGAGATTTAGATGCTTGATTGGACCGTTTACACTTTTTCAATTAATCATGCCTGAACCATGGTCTTTGAACACCAGCCCTCACACAGTTGGATGCATGTGCATATTTATTGCTTTCATTTTTCAGTCAGTCGGTACAGTATGTGTGTATAATATATATATATGTATGTACGTACGTACATATGTGGATGCTGCTCTGCAGCTTAATTATATTGTTGGGGTATGACCATGATTAGTGGCCGGTACAAGGGTTTTTTCATTGTGATTAGGTGCACCCTAATTACATAGATCATAGCTCTGCTTAATTCTTGTAATTTGCAATTTGTAAAGGGTGTGTCGCCAAACTGCTCTAGTTCCGTTGCTTTCCTGGGAAGTCTAATGCTTTTACATGTTAATTAATTTTAAGATAAAATTTTAAACGCTCTCGTACATTTTAAATTATTTTTAATAAGGTAGATGTGTATATTCATATTAATATATATAAGAAATAATTTAAATTTAATATATCTAATGCAACATTTTTCGTGTAACGAAGAAAAGGTCGGATTGGTTAATCCAAGGTAGGTGGGAAAAATGACGCACGTGTCTTCAACATGAATGGCCGATTTCAAAAATAAATTTAAAAAAAAAACAAATGATAACTAGGATATTGCCATTAGACTATTAAACCCTAATCCTAAATTTTAAATCTTAAATATCTAATAACTACAATAAAATAAAAATAAACCGACATGTAATATCCATATGAAAAAAAGAAACATATGGTGTATTTAGGGATTTTTTTTTTTCCAGCTCAAAGGTGAAATTAGAATTAATTTCGTGAATAGAATTAGAATTACATAATAATTTAGATAAAAATTTATATATTGAAATTTATACAGAAATAATAATGTTATTAATGATTTTAAAAGAGAAAAAATTGAAATCATAATGATTAAAATTAGATCTCAATCATTTACCACCCACTCTCACCCAATCAAAAATCCTAAATAGACCACAGGAAAGCCGAATCAGAATAAACACCACCACAAACAGAGCTCTTGCATAGCCTGAATGTACAAGTAAAATAAGATAAGCAGGCACGTAAAATGTTCCACTGGTTGAATACAATGATTAGTTAACAACCACTCTGCGCACGATTACAGATTTGCCGAAGTAAAAGATGCTCCGGTGAAGAGGAAGCATCATCAGCAGGCAAGGGGAAAAAAGATCCTCTGTGTTGCTCCAACTTCGTTAAGAGCATATTGCTCTTTCCAGCACCTCCTGCAACTCTCCGCTCTTGTATGCTTCTGTTTGGGGTTTATTTAGAGATGGAGGTGTGAACAGAACAGTGGAAGACTAGAAAATACAAAAATATAATTAACTAGAATCAATGTTGGTAACAGTTAGTGATAAACTAGGGTTTTCAAATGCAGTACAAGAGAAGGTGGTCCTTCCTTTTTCACTTCCAACATTATCAAAAGGGGCCCTAAACAACTTAAGGGCACTGAGGATATTCGGCTGGTGATAATTCTATTCATCATCCAGTTTAAATACGTTCACTACTGCCAAGCATTGATTAAGCTTATTGAGATGCTTGACAACATCCGTATAGATAGAAGGTCTCTCCACCGCTAAACTCTTAGGATAGTAAACGCTGCTAATCAATTTCGACAAATAGCATATAATGGAAGGAAAAAATATTTCAAATGTGTGGCAGTTCAATCAGGTTGGTAGTTCCTCTAAACAAGGCTTTAGGGACAACATTTTAGCTGTACGTCCATTTTGATGAACGACCATCTATCTGTTCAATGGGTATAATAATGGAAAGTCTATAAAATGACCATCCTAATGGAAGATATTTGATCCCACTTTTAATGTACTCCTCCCTTGAATTTTTTCCAAAGGGTGATATGCACAACTAAATCTACCGAAACAGACAAAGCCAAATGGTGGGAAGCTAATTAGCTAAAACTTCAAAAGTGGCTGTCCGCATGAAACACTTTTCAAGAATAAAGTGCACATAAATAGGAGGAATAAATTACCTACGGTGATGTCACATCCACCAAAGAACTCCCCATCAATGTAGAGTTGAGGAAAGGTTGGCCAGTTGGAATACTCCTTCAGGCCCTGGCGCAGCAGCTCATTCTCCAATATGTCAAGTGTCTCAAAGGGTAAATTGAAAGATTTGAGGATCTGGACAACCGTGTTTGAGAAGCCACACTGTGGGAAATCCTTGTTACCCTTCATGAAGAGAACCACCTTGTTTGAGGTGATGACCTTGTGTATTGTAGTTTTCAGCTGCGGGCTCAGTGCTTGAAAGAGCCAAACATGGTAACAAAAGAGTCAAGCACTAGCCAAAGATGCGGAATGAAAGATGGGAAACTCTTTTTTTAATGATAATGGTAGCGATTTTTATGTTCACTGCAAATTAAACCTTGGTGTGAACTGTAAGTACCGTTGCCCTTGACGAATTATGTTATTACAATTGATTATGAAAGATAAACTACTTGCAAGATATATACTGCAACAAATCAGACAGCATAATATGTTTGATGAATGACCACTGATGATATCTTCGTTATTACAATTGATTATGAAAGATAGACTACTTGCAAGATATATACTGCAACAAATCAGACAGCATGATATGTTTGATGAATGACCACTGATGATATCTTCGTTGGTCAGAGGAAGGATGCAGTCATTGTAAAAGGATTTTGTCTGTGACTACCAGACTAATTTCTCTCAAATACAACACTAGAAAGGGATGGGAAACATTATCAGTTGTTGAAAGATGAACAAATTATGTCTATAATGTCTGTGGAGTTGGTTATATTTGTAAAGCAGTTCTTGTTTAGAATCAAATCCGTTGTTCATACCTTACACAGTCATCACACAACAAAATAACAAAAGAAAGGCAACATGAACTTGAGGAAGGTAGCGCGTATATAAATCAATCACAGAAATGATCAAACAGATAGAGTAAGGAACATATGAACTTCAATTTGTTAAACAAGTATAAATAAATAAATGAATAAGTAAATAGGGTATAGAGGATGCGATCGATTACCAGAGGAGCATCGGAAGGACGAGGAAGAGCGGGAATTGACTGGTGGACGTGGACCGCTTGGAAAGGGGGCGCCGAGGAAGAGAGAAGAAGGGGCGGCAGCAGCGGCGGCGGTGGCGTTGAATACGAGAAGCGGAGGAGGAGGAAGACAGGTGTTGGATCTTCGCACAGAAAAGGCAAGGGAGGGGGACCTGTGCAATGAAGACGTTGTTGTATTTTGGTTCCGGCCGACGAAGGAAGGAATCGCGCAACCGGAAGAGGCCACCGCCACCGCCGCCGCCGACATCGCTCCGCCTGGCGATGACCGGAGAAAACAGGGGTGACGAAATATACGCGATCGTCGTCGTCCACCGTACCTTTTCTTCACAGATACAATTTAATTATTACACGCCACTGGAGTGTTTAGCGATTAATATTATACCAAAATTTTCTTGATCGAAATTTTTTCAGTATAATCAGAATTTTTTTTTATAATCAAAATTTTTTTAAGTATTATTAAAATTTTCTTTTTAAATCATTAAAATTTTTTTTACACACTAATTAAACTTCCTCTTCCTTTGTATTACTAAATTTTTTTTTAAGTACTATCAAAACTTTCTTTAGTAAACTTATACTACTAAAAAAGTTTTTTTTAAGTAGTACTACCAAAAAAACCGATTCTCTTATTATATAATAAACTTTTTACTTAAATTGAATAATATTATTGTGAAGTAAAATCATTTTTATTATAAGTACTCACAATTTTTTAACTAAATTACTGAGTTTTTTTTAAAAATTATTACTTCAAGATTATTCTATTATATTATAAAATCTTGAACTTAAAACCATAACTTCTGATAAAAAATCTTTCAACCATAAAATATCACTTTAGTGGTAACTAAGATTATTGAGTTACGTGTAGAAGATCAAAAAAAAATGATCGTCTAATTTAATTTTGATATATTACTAGAAAATGATAAGATAAACACATTTGCACAATTCACCATTAATAAGATATGTTTATACAATTCATACCAGAAATATGACATGATTAAGAATAACAAAATAAGATACATGCTCTACATTTGAGAAGAACTCTTTAACTTCAATTTTAATTTCGTATAAATTATCACATATTATCATCATCACATAAACTCTAATATATAAACTTCTACCATAAACTCTAATATATAAATTTTTACTATATTAATTACCATATAATGCAATTCCATTTATTTCACTACTTCCGACTCTAACTTTATTCAACTTTTAAACTAAAACTCTTCTCAAATGTATCTTATAATTTATTTGTGCACACACAAAAGTTTAGAATGAAAAAATTCAAAAAATCCAAAAAAAAAATAAAAGACTGAGAAAGCTTTTTTAAATAAAGGAGATATCTGTGTAGGGTGAAAAGGACAAGAAAAAGATAAGAAATTTTGGGTAAAATAAAATTTTTTCAGGTTTAAGCAACTACAAATTTAGTAATTCGAGATCATAGATAAGCATTCACCATTTACAATAAACTCCACTAGACCTTTTTTTTTCTAAACCTGTGGTCACCAGTACTGAAATAAAATTTAGCCCAATTTCACAAACTTCTGGTCCCGACCGAAAATTACAGGTTGGTCACCCAACAATAATAACCAGAGCAGGGACCTTCATCATCTGAAGTTTACCATGCTTGATGCTTATCTAAGAAAAGAGATGCCCATCCAAAGGATCTCTTCCAACTACGTCATTTCTCTCTAGTGTGCTGCCTTATTTCAGTTATTTTCAGTAATCGCAAGTAATTTCAAAGGCTTATCTATCTCATCACAACAACAACAATTACTATGCTATCCATTTATCTATCTAACAAGTGGGGGTGGTAAATGAAAGGTAAAAGGGTCCCCCTGAAGACGCCAAAAAAGAAGAAGTGATCTTCAGCTTTATTTCCTTGCTTTCCTCAATTCAGGGTCCCTGGAGACATCAAAGAAAGAAAATAATGTTCACAACAAGTGTCAATGATAGGGCGGCAGTGGCGGCAATAGTAGCAGCAGCAGCAAAACACAGGACAGAGACCTCAGTACCCTAGCCTACCTTTGGATGTGATCCAAAATGATGAGCCTTGGGCCAGGTGGGATACGAACTTCACTGAGAGCACTGTTGATGCACCAAATAACAAAATTTCCATTAATAAACGTTTGTCCACACTCCGTTAAAAACATAAAGGAAATTTAGATTAGATTATCTTCTTGCCTATCGGTGAGGAGGGGTAGGGTAGTATCGGTAAGCATGCCCTTCCTGAAGTTCTTTGTGTAGCTTTCAAGACCCAAGCTCTTCAGCATGCTGCTTGTCCGACAGTAGTATGCATCTTCAGATGGTCTAGACGAGAACTTTTTACCCACCTGCACAACCAGCATACAATGAAACACAAAAGTAATTAAAAGGTTTTCCCTATCTTTATTCCTAACACCATCGGAATTTTAATCTCGTCTTGTATTTCTTATGCCACATGAAAACCAATGTCAAAGTGATAGGGTGACAATGCACATATATACTTTTGAGTTTTGATTTATAAGACCAGAGGATATCAACGTGAACAAAAAGGCAATGGCCTTTATGCATTATATCTTGGGAATGATAGATTTAAGTAGGAGATAAAAGCAGGAGATACAAAATTCCTTTAAATAAAATTGTCTCGAAATGAAATGGTTCAAGTAAAATAAAGGGGAAAGTATTTTGATGTTAATAAAGAATTATGCCTATTGATATTTTACTTGTAGAGATAAGCTTCATAAGATAACTGGAAGGTCTGATGCATAGCACAATGACTCTATAATCAACTTCAGCATCAGTTTTTTTTAAAAAATTTGAAATAGAATTCATGCACCAAAACTAAAATGAATACGGCATTGTATAACTCTTGAACAGTCAAATATACCAAGATTGCACACCAAAAAATGTCGGACATTAGCATTCATCTGCATACCTGGAAAAGTCCACCTTGAATGAGAGCAAAGAAAAGTCCCGAGCTGACTGCACCTAGTGCAGGATTAGAACCGCCCATACCACTGACAAGTGAAAACATTGCTCCAGAACCGAAAGCTGCTACCATACTGCAATTGCAAGACCGTAAAGAAATTTAACAATTACTGCAAATGAAAAATACACCTAACTCAAAACTGATATCTCACATTTCAATACGCTATTATAACTAAAAAATGATTTTCTAAACCAAAGTTCTTATATATCTACCTAATTCCATATATATACACAGACACACAACAACAACAATCCAAATCATAATCACATTACTTGGAGTTGGCTACAAATTCTTTTTCTCCAAGTATTTCAATCTATAGTGAAATCTTCAATTAAATCACATAAATTTGAATCATTTTTCACAATTTTTAAACAAGTAGTTTTAGATTTTTTCTACTTCTTTTTAGTTTCTTCTACATTAATTAATTATCTTCACCTAATTAATGCATTCTTTGATCTTCAAAGGATATGACTAAAACACCTAAGTCAATTTTTTCTTATCTTAGCTTTAATAGGTGCAACTCTTACCTTATTCCTAATAAAATCATTTTTTTAGCTAAATAAATTATAATAAGCTAAATAATGTGATATATAATAGATAGATAATAATTACAAGTAATGACAATATTATGCAAGCAAGAAAATGATCAAATTCTAGTTAATCACACTTTCACAGATATATATATTATTTTATTGTTGACATTATTAGTCTCAATCAACATAAAAACACATACATATACTAATAGATTGATTCATTGTTAAAATCATTATACTCAATCAACATACAAATATCTACGCATGCCTAAATAACTTACACAAATACACTCCTACAAATACTAATACAACCATCATTAATTATCCAATAAAGTTAATGGGACAACACTATCCAACATTAAGATTAAACTTGTAGAGAACACACAACTTTGGTGGAGCAACACTTCAATAATGTTGATACATGAAAAAAATTTAACTAATTTAATTGGTGTTGATAATGAAGTATTAAACACTCTTTTCTGTCTTGTTTAGCTCTCTTTGTTTTTTTAGAAATTCCCTCCTCATTACCTTGATTTTTCAAACTTTAATCCTCTCACAACTTAACCTCTAATACTATATTGGAACATAAGAAATGAGTGAAATTTGGACATTATTCAAAAGCAAACAAAGCCTATACATATAGAGGCTACATAAAAGGGACAAACATAACTCTAGAAATATGAAACTAAACCCACTTACAACACATAACACACTTAATATTTAACTAAGGATCTATTTATTCATAGATTCTAACAATAATCAAGACACATAAATATAAACTTAAAGAGGACCCTTAGTATAACCTTATATCTATTAGAAATTCCCTAGATTCTCCTCCTATAATTTAGTTTTTGACTTACAAAATCTAAAGCATTTGAACTTTAAAGTATGTTTCTACATTTCTAATTTAAACATAAACGTCAAAAGCACACTTGAGTTCATGACATCATGTGGAGAAGTATGAGCATTCAATAAAAAAAAACAGGGAGAAGGGAGATTCATATTAGCTGGTGCTTGGATGCAGTTGAAGATTCTCATGCTTTGATTAGAGTCCCAAATCCATTTAAGCTACAAATGGTCCTAAAAAATTCTAATTTCCAATAACATTTGGATGCACAAAATGGCATAGATAAAGCTTTCAAAGCATAGAGCTTAGGGATACATGCTAAGAAAGACACTGTTGCGGCCGTGCTTTCTGCAATACAAAAGCAGATCTATTTACTTTGTATAGGATCTGTATACCTAAATAATCTGGATATAGAAATAACGAAATCTATACATCAACAGTTTAGAAGGAGCTATTTCGTGGTATTTTAAGGTTTGAAAGGACCAATCAAGGTGTTATGTGAAACGCATGCCTTCCTAGTCTTATGAAAATAAATAAAGACAACAGAAAGCAAGAGGGAAGGTACTCACCTACCTTGGACGTCCTCAACACCTCTAATTCTCTTCATGGCACAAGATATGCCAGCATTAACACCAGTCATAACGGCAAAATTGCGAGCTTGAACTAGAGGACCACCTGCAAGAGACTGTTCACCTAGATTGTGAAGTCGCGATATTATGATCACAAAACCTAAATTAAAGAGTCGGCTGATAAACTACAGGATAAATTGCGCGGCCATGGAAATATTTCAGCGAGAAGAATTAAAGCAATGGTCTTGCACATGAGACGCACAATTGCATTGAAACTACAGGAGAGGGGGCACGACCAAAAAGGGGTGATGTACGTACTTGAGACTGCTGGAAGGCGGCGACGACGTCGGGGCTGGACTGAGAGGAAGGGGGTGGGACGATGGCGGGGGAGGGGGAAGAGGCGTCGCTGGTGAGGGATCCCATGAAGGCACCCATGACGGCACCCTGGGCAGCACTGGTGAAGGCGACGATGGCGGCTTCGACAGGGAGGGACTGCTTGGCCAGCCAGGTCTTGAAGGATGCGTCGAGGGCCTTGAGCCGCTCCTGCACCTCAACGATGGGGTTTGAGTTGGCCGTAGTCTTCGCCGCCATCTCCCGCGAATCAATCGAGCACCGGCGCGCCCACGGTTGTCCTCGTTCGGCTCCTGCTCTTCTTCTCGCCTTCGGCCTTCGACGACAACGGCGGCGGCGACGACAGACCGAAGGTAAATAAATAAATAAAAAGGATAAAGAATAATAATTCGTTACGGATCGGACTTAATCGGGTCGGTCGAATCCGATTGCTTCATTTTTCAAACCCTACCGATTAATGGACCGTGTTCATCTAATACAGGGTGTATTTATTTGTATCTATTTCTAACTTTTAGAATATATTGAAATTATTTTTAAAGTTGTATAAATTAATACATTTTTTTTATTAATGTAACAATTTTAAGATTTTAAAGCACTAATTCTAACGTAGTTGATTTCTGACTTAGCAAATGAGTCACTCATTTACAGCTCATCGAAACAGTAACTCTTTGAAGTCTAAAAGACATGATTATCTTCAACGTATGCTGATTTTGTAGGCAATTTTCAGGATTTTGGTTTTCTTTTTTTCTTTTTTTTAGATTTTTCGATTTTTCATTTTTCCTCTTTATTTTTTAGAATTTTTCATATTTGTTTAATTATTTTTGTAAATGAACATTGATTTTTTTACCATCTGAAAATTTATTTATAAAAATTTTAGTTATTAAAATTTTTTTATGATTGAATTAGAAATATTTGTCCATGTGATTTGATTCGGTATATTATAATTTTTGAAATTAAAAGTATTTCATTTGTTGACGTAATTCATTTGTAATTAAATATTTTTAATAATATAAAATTATAAAATTAAAACTTTACAAATAATTTTATTTATTTTAAAAAATATTTTTAATAAAACAAATTCTTAAAATATTGTTAATAACATTTATAAAAAAAAACTAACTTTTAAGGGTAAAATTGAAATTTTTAAAAAGTTCTTAAAAAAATACTACTTTAACAAACAAATGCAACTCTTAAATTGCCGCTTCTTCTTTTAAGTGCTGTTCTTTTAAAGTATTATTATAATATCACTTTAAAAGTTAGAAGTTGTATTTTAAAATTCAAACAAATGCACCCATAGTTTGAATTTTTTGTAAGCTTGATATTCATGTTAGGTTGAATCATACCTAACCTTTGAATTGGCGGTCCAAGTATGGCCCATATGGTACAGCTCATTTAAGCTCATATTAGGTTAGGCTCAATGTGATTTAATTTTTAATTATTTTTTATTTTATTAAAAATTAATATAATTTATAAATATTAAAAGATAATTAAATGTAAAATTTAAAGTAACTATACATCACCTATTAACAAACTTAAACAAACAAACTATACACAATGTATATAATTTAGTAAACATATATTAAAATAAATATAAAGTTTTAAAAATTACAAAATTATTTTTATATCATATCATATCATACCAACTCACATGACTTATATCGTAGGATTTGTGTGACATCTAATTAAGTACGACCTAATTGACATATTTACCTAATTAGGATTTGTGTGATTTTCTTCTCTCTTTTTTCCCTTATTTTAGATAGAAAATATTAATTAAAAGAAAACACAAGGTTCAAAATTAAAAATAGCAAAATGAGCATACAAAATCTATTGTATATTACTGTAGGAGATAATTTTAGAATGGCATTTATTGATGGTTCTTGTTAAGATTAGGATCACAAATGAACACGACTAAGAATTAATATATACAATTCCATGTAATCAGCATACATCCATCTGATCTACATTTTTTATTTTTCTATACAAAAAATCACTAAACCTATCCTTCCGAATAAAACACAAAAGAATAAATGAAGATCGTATGTATGTATGTATGCATGTATGTTTGTGAGTACTTCGCTTGCCCATGCACGACAATTCAGCCACTCAAGTGGATGTTGTTGTGGGCGACGAAGGACTTGCCAGACGCATTGACATCTAGCACCACATTGTCGCCTTCCTTGTACTCGTCGGCTAGTAGAGCCTCACTCACAACATCTTCGATGATGCTGGTCATGGCCCGCCTTAGTGGTCGAGCACCATAGCTCTTGTCAAAACCTTGCTCACAAACCAGATTCATGACTGCTTCAGACACCTCCAATTGGATGCCCTTGGTCATCAACCTGTCTTTTACTTCTTGCAGCATTATGTTCAGAATCTCCAGCATCTGCAATACCATCGAGCAATAAAATTACCGATCGATGATTGATGATCGATCAATCCCACGACAGCCATGAACAAAGTTTGATCGATGCTCAGACTGAATAAAACAAAAGGCTACAAGAAAATTGGGCAGAGAAGGTGCATGCACCAAGAAAGTCATTCAAATCACTATCTGTTTTAATTCACAAACCTGCATTTTCTCGAGTGCACGGAACACGACCATCTCGTCTAAACGGTTGAGAAACTCGGGACGAAAATACGCCTTCAACTCTTCCATCACATGTGCCTTCATTGCTGTATACGAGTTTGATTCGTTGTCATCGGAAAGCATGAAACCAATGCTCTGTCTACCCTTGGATATTGTAGCAGATCCCACATTGGATGTCATTATGATCAATGTATTCTTGAATGATACCCTTCTTCCCTGTGGACAAAAGATTTGCAAAGGTGTATGATCAGTACCATCTATATGGATGCATGGTAGCTTTTAGATATAACTAGGTTGATAAAAATCATAAAATAGAGGGATCATCTAGCGACCCCCAAGACTTTGGTTGCATCTAAATTCCAATCTACGGGTCCATGATTCATATTTGTTGTTGTGCTTGCATACCAAAATTCAGATAATATAAATTTTCTATTTAGAGATATGGTACCATGTCTTTAATTTGGGTGACACTACACACAAATGCAGAAGAACCAACTTGACCGATGTGGATTGTAAAAAACAATAACATAGAGACAAGACAGCAACTGAAAATTACTAAAAAAATCCATAAAAAGGAAAACTACTGTGTAGTTAAAATATAAAAATAAAACGAAACAATACAAATATGGAAAAATTGAAAAACACTGTGCTAGGACCAGACCACAAATGAGATTGTTGTTTGCTCAAATGCATAAATCACATGCTATGATTTCACATCTACAAGTGTCAAAATAGATCTAGAGAAGGATGGGGTTTAAATCAAGGAGTCCGACTTCAAATTAAAAACCATATCTCAGTGAAGTTTCATTGTAATGAAATCATGTTAGTAGAAATATGGGTAAGAAAATTACCTTCAGTTAACAAATTACAATGTGGTGTCATTTTGTCAAGTAAAAACTCAACACGAGCTCACCGACATGTGTTGATATTTAATTCCATAATCCAAATCAATAAAAAGCAAAAAGCAAAATGTTCAAATATTACAACGATCTTAGAATTTTCAAGAAGATTTTTTCACCTGAATTCTACAAATAATGAGAATAAAGCAATAAGCTTAATGCACGTGATACCTCAAACTTAAAGCTATAGAATACACTTTGATAGCCAACGTGTAAAGTATTGTGATCCACAGAACAATGGCTTGACATCAGGGTTTCTTATAATTATGGATGCAATAAATTTTAATATCACTTGATTTTTGATTTTAGAGATATTTTCTTTGGATATCAATTACACTGGATGGTACCATGGATGGAATAGAAAAAACTAAGTGTACCAGTCTGTAATTAGCTTGCCCAAGTCAGAGTAACAACACAAACTGATAGAGAGACAACAAACCTGGGAGTCCGTAAGATGGCCATCTTCAAAAACCTGGAGGAGGATGTTGAATATATCAGGGTGAGCTTTCTCTATTTCATCGAGTAATACAACCGAGAACGGTCTACTTCTGACTGCTTCAGTCAATGTGCCACCATCTCCATATCCAACATAACCAGGAGGAGACCCAATTAACTTGCTCACTGTATGCCGCTCCATATACTCACTCATATCTAGTCTTAGCATTGCGGTCTCCTGTTGCATACAAGATGGAAAAATAGAGTTAGCTAGTAGTATTGGAAGTAAAACATAATATCTTCATTGTAAACACAAGGAGAACAAAATTTGGCATGTGCAGACTGTGCAGTACAGTGCTGCATTTCTCTAAAAGATATACACAAAGAAAG
>JAMKPZ010003113.1:0-34309 GCA_024699675.1 Amphibolis antarctica
TTTGTTACCCTTCTTTTCACCCAAATGATGGTTGGAGTTTAAGAGAATAACAAGCACATGAGACTCGAGAAATAAGTTGAAAGTTATAATTAAAATATTGGAGTTGCCACCTTATTTTACTAGAAAACAAGGAAAATAAAAAGAGGAAGAGAACATACTCTTCAACTCAAGAATGAGATGTTAAATCTCCAAGAAAATCAAAACAAAAGGTCATCTAGCCTAGCATAAGCTAGCCTCCTTACTGTGATTGGTGCACAAGCTAACTAAAATGCATGGTGAACCGAAAGGGAAGATCTAGTCATACGATTAGGAGTTTCTTAACGTGCCTTAATCCAACTAGTCCCAAAATGAAAAGGAAATGCAGCAAGCTAAAGACAATGTGGGTCTATGCAAGGATTCATGCCCAAACCCACCAAAAGCTGGAGATTGGAAGCCAACATGGTGAACTTCGGAAACATAGCCAAATTCTGGGTACGAATCCAAAATCCGAGACCCTTAAAGTTGGGCCATAGGAGCCATGATTGGCGAAAATCGGTAAAATCGACCGAAGGCCACTAGAGGACTCAGAGTTAGATCTCGGGGCATCTTTGGGAAGGTGATAAAAAGAGACGAAAATCAGGTGAAAATGGGCAAAAATCCAATAAATCCATCTGGGGCCGTGTGAGGACTCAAGACGTCAGGTCTTGAGGCACTCACTGAGAAGGCAATAAAAAGAGGTGGAAATCTGATAAATCCATCTAGGGGTCGAACGAGGACTCAAGAAGTCAGGTCTCTGGGCACTCACCGAGAAGGCGATAAAAAGAGGCAGAAATTTAGTGAAAACGAGCGAAAATCTGATAAATTCATCTGGGGCTACACAAGGACTCAAGAAGTCAAGTTTCAGGGCACTCATTGAGAAGGCGATAAAAAGAGGCGAAAATCTGATAAAAATGGGGGGAAATCTGATAAATCCATCTAGGGGCCATATGAGGACTCAATGAGTCAAGTTTTGGGGTACTCACTGAGAAGGTAATAAAAAAAGGTAGAAATTCGATGAAAACGAGCGAAAATTTGATAAATCCATCTGGGGGCCGCACAAGGACTCAAGAAGTTAGGTTTTGAGGCACCCATCGAGGCTATGATGCATAAGCAGGCATCAAGCGATGGCACAGAGGAAGAGAAAAATGGAAAAACGTAGGGGAAGTTTGCCAGCCTTGGTGAACTTCCGCCCACCCCTGGTCAAAGCCTTGGACAACCAGGGGGATTGGTTATTAGCAAAAGACTTCTCTCCCTCCTTCCTAATAGTGGGAAGGGGGGAGAGGACAACTAGAGGACAACTAACTTGTAAGAAGGTTGAGCTAGAGTCGTTGCCAGTGAGCTCTCCTACACGAACGGTTGACTTGTCTCCCTCCTTCATTTCTTGTGTGGATGATGAATGGTGCATATGTGAATTATGTGGGAATGACATTGAGTGCAAGATAAGTGAGGAGAGATGGATATCTACGACATGGCAGGAATGCTGGCTATTGGCATGTAGCTAGGTCGTTGCAGTGGCTACCGATTGCTTGAGTCAGGTGGTGCACTGTTGCCTCTTCCATCTTGGGAAGAATGGTTGGCGTCCACGGTAAGTACGCGACTAGGGTATCGACTACTGGTATGTAGCCGGGTCAGGGTAGCAGCTACAAACTACTTGAGTTGGGTGGTGCATTACTTCCTCTTTCATCGTCAAAACATGTTACCTTACGGTTGACTGTAACATTACCGAATTTACTCTACAACTAGTCGTAGCATTATGGATTTTACTTTACGATTGGTCGTAACATTACGAGCTTTACTTTATGGCTGGCCTAAATAAAAAAATGGAACTTCCATCAAAAAAAGAAGAAGGGGTGGTCTGCGACGTGATCAACCAGAGAGGAGCCCCTTTCCTCCCCCATGTCATTTAGAAGGCCGTAGTGGCCAGATCTCGGGTTGGCGATTCCCTTGGGGGTTGTCTGGTGGTGTGCAAGAGGAGTTTCCACGTGGGTGATTCTGTATGGGGTCAACCTATGGTGAGCGGAAGTAGATGGGTGAGTGCACCCTAGCCAAGGCAGGCCCAAGGCCTATAAGTGAATTGAGCCGAACACTAAGAAGAAAATTTTATTAAAATTCCCAGTTCATTTGTGTTAAGCATTTTTCAATCAATGTATACATTGTGTTTGCATTATGGCTTGGGTAGGTCCTTCGTCTTCACAGGATTGTCGCACCTCGAGTCACTATTGAGGATCCTAGACTTTGCGCTTTTTTTTTTTGACAGATTAAAACAATTATATGTCCCGTGTTCTTCTCTTTTGCAAGCATGCATCATCTCTCTTTTGGGTGTTGCTGCCGCCTTGTATGCAATGTTTTGTGCTAACGACGCTTTTATGTGGTTACTGGAATGTTTTTTTTGTGTTGTTAGTATGAGGTAAGGTTGAACTATAGGGAGGCTTGTAGATGCTTACTGTGTTTACCATGAATTAAGGATATGCATGTAATCAATGTTTTCTTTCATTATGTGATTTATGAATCAAGAACATGTATGTATTTAATGTTTATGGTTATATTGTATGTTCCAAGGATATAGTTGGGATGTTACAGTTATACAAGATTAATGGAAGGAATACGAGAAGAAATTAGCAGTGCTACAGGATTAAATTTATAAAGAAGAAAAAAATAATCGAATAAAATACACAAAGATATCACAATATCTATATGTAATGGTAGAATTTTTGTCTATAAATTGTACAAAACTTTGAAGATGAATTTTAATATTAAATTTTTGAATTATCATAATATTTGTGCAAAACTTTAAAATGTAATTTCAAATTTATATTACTACTTTGAAGTTATATTTGAAAAATATTAAAATATAATATTTAAAATATAAAGTATTTAATTTTATAAATTATATTGATATTTCTATGTTCTGTTTATAAATTTTTATCTAAGTATTTTTTATTTAACATTTTTAGTCTTTCTTGATTTCATATCTACCTCATTTTAATTAATACAATATCAATCAAATCGTTAAAAAAAAATTATTAATATATATAAGGGAAATACTCTTTGACACCATTATGGAAAATAGGCAAAAGGTGACCAACTAATCTATCCTCTTTTACCAAAAATTATTACTTTTTATACTTAAAAATGTGTCACTTATTATATTGCCACCTATTATAAGTGATGGATTTTAAAAATTCATTATCTTTCGTACATTAAGTGATAGATTACAACCGTCAATATATTCGTTACATTTTCACACAGTAAGTAGCAAAAAATACTATTATTACGTTAATATAATAAATATTATTTATTATTCTATTACATATTTTATTCTTTATTCGTCACAATTTTAAAAGAACATTATTATTATATTATTATAATAAATATTATTTATTATTATTTTAAATATTTTATTTATTCTTTATTATAACTTTAAAAAAAATATTATTATCAATTTTTTTATCTTAAATCATGTAATTTTTAATAAATCATGAAATTCACCTCGTGAACGCTCAAATAAATGCAACTTTTCTTTTTTCAAGTTTGATTATTAGTACATTACTTTTATTTTTGTTATTGTTGTTGCATTGCAATTATTTTTTATAGTTAAATCAAAATTAATTTAACATTCTTATTTGTAATTTACGATTTTACGTGAAATATGATGAGATTTATACTTTTAAAAATAATAAAAAATAATGTAAAATATTAAATTAAAATTTTTATTTTTTAAATATTTGTTATTATGTTTAAAAGTACGAATCTCTCGTAAAATTGACACGATAGAGTTATAAAATCAATTTTTTATAGGTTTTATTGGAAAATTGACATTCATATAAATATTCTTGTTTTTCGTGCGGCGTACGAGCAGCCCTGCAAGCTGAGGCCTGTTTGCAGAGAGAGAGAGAGAATGGAGAAGATGAGCCGAGCATTGGAGCGAGCGAAGGCTCTCGTAGGGGTGGAGGCGGACGAGGAAGCGACTGCCTCCGTCCTGCAAGGATCCGACGACAGCAGCAACTCCTTCTTCGACGACTTTAATCGCCAGTACTGCACTCTCACCACCGAGCAGGTACCGCTGCTCCCATCTCCTTCCCCCTCGTCGTCTCGATTGCGCCGCAATCCCACGAAATCGTGTTACTCCTGGATTTTGGAATGCCGGACGCTTTGCTGCCGTTCGGATCTAGGGTTTTTGTAGTTCTTTGCAGTGCAAGTATGCCCATTTTCTATGAAAAATTAATTAGTTTGCTGTTCGGATCTAGTGTGATACTTGTTAATTAGTGTGGTCATGGTTACATTTGGAAGCATTGGAAGCACCAGGGGGGTCACGGTAATGCTAGAGCCATACACCACCATAGGGCGACGAGTATCATCACCTTGGGTACTTTTGGGAAGATTGGGATGCGGTACTTCCACAAGCTCTGTAACAAGTTTTACTACCCCATTGTCGACATTGACCACCTGCAGGCCCTTGTCCCCCAAGACGTGAAGGACAAATGCCTTGCCAAGAGCCAAGATGTTGTGCCTGTGGCCAATGTCACACGGTTTAGGTACTTCAAGGTGCTTGGGATGGGGATGCTCCTTAAGGCCAATTGATTGTTGTAAAGGCGAAGCTCATTTCAAAGATTGCCAAGAAGAAGATCAAGGAGGTTGGTGGAGTGTCATGCTCACTTCTTGATGGATGAATGTGAGTTCTCAACTGATTAATAGCGGCAATCGTAGTTGTTGTCTCCCATTTTTTTGATAAATAGTTATTAAGCATATTCCGTTTTGTTGTTCTTCCCAATGTAGTGTTTTAATTTTTCAAACATTTTTTATTTTTTATCTTTAATTTTCAAACATTTTAAGTTGTGGCAATAAAACTTGGGAAGTATTGTTGTTTTAGATAAGAAACCTTTTTGTCTAAAAAGATCTCATAAAAAAAGAGAGAAAAAAGGATGAAAAAAAAGAGAAGGGAAGAGAGAAGAAAAATTTATTACATAAAAATTATGTTTAAAAAAATGTTGGAAGTATTAAAAAAATCCTGATAGTTTTTTTAAATATTTTTTAAAAAAATTGCGTTTACTTATGAATAACATTCCTCTTTTACCTTTTCTTGTGTTCTTACAAACTTTATTTTCCATTTTTTAATTAATTCGTGTGAGATTTTTAAAAAGATATTAACTACATTATAGGAATAAAACTTTATAACGTACTCTAAAATCTTATACTTGATAAAATTTTTAATTATAGTGATTATGAAAATTCTCTTGTAGGTTGCATTATCTTAATTTGCGTCCCATATATGAATTGTAACTTGAATTCTATTGAAATTTAGACTCATAAATATTGAATTGTAACTTATATTTTATTGAAATATAAATTTTTTTAAAAAAAAAATCCCCCAATCTAATTATGGGGTGGGGGCCTAAAAATCCTAGGAAAGTATAACGAGAGGGAGACTTGGTCAAAACCTCACAAAGGAAAATAAAAACAAGCAAAAAAGACAGCACTGAGTAACAGGAAATAAGAGTGCAGCTTAACTCCTGCAACACGGAATTCCCAATTGATCTAAAATAAGCTGGCCATGGACCACCACCGTCATCCTATTAGTCTCAAATCTAGGAGCATTTAAACCTTCTTTAGCAAATTGATTGGCCACTAAGTTCTCTTCACAGAGCAAGAAACTTTACTAATCGGGTGAATCAGATTAGGTAACTGCTGCCTACTCCAAATGTTTGGGCACTTGTTCTGCGACAAAGCCTCATAGGCCACTTTGGAATCCCATCTTGACCTCCACACCTTCAATAGGGATAGGGAGTTCCTTGCAGATGGATACACTGGCATGAAGAGCTTGGATCTCAGCCCCTACAATGGAAGTAGGTTGATAACATTTGCCAAAGGCAACTATAATATCCTTCCTGCTATTCCTCACAATACCTCCCCCAACCACATTACTTGGTATAGATTAAAGCATAACTTAGTTTCTATTAAAATATAACTTGAAGTATGTTTAATTGTAACTTAGATTTTATTGAAATGTAGCATGATATGTATTGAAGTGTAACTTAAATTTTAAATCATTTATTATTAAGAATTTTTTCAGTTATTTATACATGATTTAATACTTTTCTCATACATGCAATTACTATATCTCTATCTATTTAATATTTTATGGATGATAACCTTTTAGAAAAATTATGTATGTATGTATTTCATAGCTTATTTTATCATATTCTTGAGTTTCAATTTGAAATTTGTTATTTTTTGGTGATTTCCACAAAATTATTGTGTTTTCATCAATATGAAATTTTGATCTTCTATACATTTCCTTTTCCTAGAAGACTAATCTTTGATATGATATCGGTAATTAAAATTATGTTCATGAGAATAAATTGTCTTGTGTTATATTTAAATGCTACTTATCAAGTTGCTTCAAACATCAGTTCCTATTTATGCTTGACCATGCTTCATTAAATTGATTATTCAAGCCTATAAAAGGATGGAGGAACATTCTCTAATTTGTTCTTTATTTTTTGTATCACAGAGAATTTATGGGTTTGTTACATGCTTGGTTGCTGGTTTAGCTTGCACCTTACTGGTAAGCATATATTACTACTTTTTTAGAGTTTTCATTTGAGAAATCACATCTTTATGCAATCAAAAAGATTGCATCACAATATATATATATATATGTGTGTGTGTGTGTGTATGTATGTATATGTTAATAAACAGCCCACTATAAACAAAATTTAAAATGAAATGACTAATTGTATTAAAAAGATTGGTAGGAAAATTTTTAAGAGAAACTTGTCAGATAGTTCCATTAGTTAAAGAAAGTTGGTGGGGGGCATGAAGTTGTGGGATAAACAATGAAGGTTATTCATTTACTTAAACAGCTAATAGAAAACTTTAAAATTAAGTAAAAGGTCCTTTATATGGTTTTCATTGATTTAGAAAATGTTTATGATACAATATCTAGAAACTTATTGTAGTGGATTTTAGAGAGAAAAAGAGTACTAATAAGATATATTGATATTGTAAAGGACATTTCTGTAAAAACAATTGTTAGTGTTAAAACTATAAGAAGATAAACTAAGAAATTTCCCATAAACATAGGTTTAAACCAGAGATCCCCTTAAGTTCATTTCTGTTTGTCTTGGTTATTGATGAAATAATCAACGAAATTTAAGGAAAAATTATCTTAATGTATGTTATTCACTAATGACATAATTTTAGTTGATGAAATATTGTAAATTAGAATCATGGAGAGAAACTTTGAAGTTCAAAAGATTTAGATTTAAGTCAAAATTTAACTACATGGAATGTAGTTTCAATGAAAATAAGAATAACAATGAAAGTATATACTTAGGTGACTATGAGATCTATAAAAGCAAAACTTTGTAAGTACTTAGAATCTATAATAAGTTATAAAGAGGATGTTATTCATATGATTAGGGAGTTTGTGTCCTTTGGAAATTCGAATACGGATGTGAAGAGAGAAAGAGAAAAATCTGTCTATTACAAGAGATACACGTGGATATATATATCCAAGTACATGAATGAATATCCATTTAGAATATAAATGGACCCATAACATTAACAACAGAAATTCTTCCATTTGTGCAAGACGTAAAATTTGAAAAAATTTCTAGATTTTTCGTTTATATAAATATAACCATTTTTCTCCATCTCCTACCCTCCCTTTTCTGAAATTTCACCTGACCCTTGGAAAAATCCTTCTTGACACTCACCCCTTGTCCTATGACTCTCTCGACTCCGCTCACAAACGTTGCTCCAATGCACTGCTCATCTTCTCCCCAACTTGAGATCGCTCTGATGCCCCTTCTTCAAAGTCGCCCCTTTGTTGTCATCATCCTCTTGGTCATCGTCGTCAGCATCTCCAAAACAGTTGACAGTTCATGTGATCTCCTCATCCTTGTTCGCATATCTGTATAACATCCGACTCGCTTGTCATCATATCTACAACTTGTAATGGACTTGCTCCTACTTGTGCATCATATTTACACTACATCTCTCCTTCGTCTCCACTTTGTGCATAACATTTTTCAATAGTTATTTATGTGTTTTTCAAATGATGTATGCTGTAATGCTTTCTCTTGTTTGGGTATTTTGGGGGTAAACTTTTAGTGATTATTAAAGGTTAGGGTTTCAATTATTTCAATAATTAGTACTATAAATTCTTTGTTGAATGATACTCTGGCAACAAGAATGGATTTGTCAAAAGAAGAGAGTTTCTTTATGATTTGATTACCATATCAGAAATGTTCATTGTCCGGAATATTTTGACAAACATTTTGTCCATTTCATCAATAGATATGAACTATTTTATCTTTCCTGGGGATTGTATTTTTAGGATGGGAAGTTAGGGATCCTTGTAGTATGAAATTTCCCATAGCATGGAGAGATTTTTTCTGTTTTAAACTACATGGAAACACATTGATTAGTACAGTCTAATTGTGTTTATCTAGGCAGATATGTAACATTGTGCCCATGGACATGGTTAGTAGTTGGTACAATATGATCTCGTTATTGGAAGCCCTTTGTAATGAACAATTTGCAATGCCATTTTACAGTGGCATATAGCATATCAGCAATATTTTACCATATCATTAGGTTAGTGGCATACCATTTTATAGTACTAATTATGATTTTAAGGAAATTCTTATCATCTGTGTTGTGTGCATTTGAATGAAACCTACAATTAATTGTTCAATGCTCATGGTTAATTTTTTATTATTATTTCATTTACTACTATAGCATGATGTGTTGTTTGTATTTATCAATTGTAAGTTATAAATTCTTCCAACAAATCAAAAAGTGGAAGAAGACATTAGACAACGTGGAAGAAACAAAATTTGTCAAAAATGGATATTGATTATGATGAAAGAACTAAAGATTTTTAGGAAGAAATGAGAACAACAGTAGGATTAAGTCATGAAAGAAGGAAAGAAGTAGCAGACATTATATTATCAATGTGGGATGGAAGAGATTTTAAAATTTTTGTAATGAATGCAATTGAATTTTGTGAAATTTTTCTTGTTTTGTAATGCTACTCTTGAATTTTCATTATCAATGTATTATTATTGAAGTTAAAATGGAATTATGTTTGAAATGTTAAAATTTAGAATATTTACAAATTTTGTTTAAATTTATATACTAATTTTCCTTATTTTCCATGAGGTGCACAAACGGTTTCATATATAAATTTTCTGAAATTTCTGTGATATGTACAAATAGCTTTGAAAATTTTTTTGTTTCCTAATTTTTTGTTTCCATTTTCGTTTTTGTTTCCCAAATTTTCAATGTGCACAAGTGGTCCCTTAAAGTAAAATAGAAGAAGTAGACAAATGCTTTTGGAGTGTTGTATAATAAGAAGAAACTTTTGAAAATAAAAGGAAAATTCTATAAACTATCATTCGCCCAACTATGTAGCTTAGAATGTTGGGTTGTATAGCATGATCCTATGTAATAAACTAGTGTTGTTGAATATGTATACTTAGATGGATGAGTGGTAATAAATACTCTAAGGGATAAGTTAAGAAATAATTTTATTAAAATTTGAGTAAGAGTCACACTTGTTGAAGATAAGAGAAAATCAATTTTGGTGGTTTGTTCATATTTTTAGGAGACAAAGGAATACACCAATTAGGAGAGAAGATTTAATTAATGTAGAAGAAATTAAAAGAAGTAGAAGTATGCCTAAAAGTACTTGGTTAGGAATTGTAAGAAAGTATTTAATTTATGTAATTTAACTAAAGACTTGACAATAGATAGAAATATTTGGCAGAAAAGAATTCATATGGGTAACCTTATGTAGTGGGATCATGGCTTGGTTTGTTGTTATTGTATTAGAAATAAAGTATGACTAGTACTAATCGAAAACATGAGAAAATTGGCTTAGGTAGTTTGGTTATATTTTAAGGAGTCCAAAAAATACTTCAATTAGAAGAGGAGAATTAATTAATCAGTGTAGAATAAGTTAAAAGTAAAGGTAGGTCTAAAATTACCTGATTAGGAACTTTAAGAAAAATTTAAATTTATGTAATTTAACTAAAGATTTAACATATGAAAGAAATAGATTCAGGTGGTTGACCTTACTTAGTGGAATTATAGCTCCAGTTGTTGCTTCAAGGTGCATCATACTAGGTTTTATGTGAGTTTTCACGTGTTATGACATGCCCCTTGAATTGCTTTTGTCAAGTCTGGATGCCTTCGCTACCACCCTTGACTTGAGTAAAATGTTTTACTTGATTTGAAAAGAATCTGGTACGCATGTTTTGTCCTAAAACAAAGCTTAAAATTATGATCTACATCTTGATTGTATACACGTATATCATGTTTTAGATCCAATGTGAGTGTGTACTCTTTCATGTTAGCTTAATTAATGCACAAGCCGTATGAAATCAGCAGTGTTGATTGTTTGAATGATATAGCAACTTATATTCAGTAGGCATCCCCTCCTATAGATGCTTCCTTTGTATTGAATTTTTTCTTGTCAGAAACTGAGCTTATTCATTACCATGTTACAGTCGATGCTTGTTTTCTTCAATCCAATTAAGTTTGGAATAACATTCACCTTTGGAAATTTGCTTGCACTTGGAAGGTATGTATTTTTGTCGACCCTCCGAAGGTACGTATTTTGGTATGTTTCCATATGGTGGATATTCTGGGAGTTATTTATGACAATGGTGGTGTGTTTTTTTTTTTTTTTTTGTATTGTCTTGATAACAGCCTTTAATCCCCCTTTCATTCTTTATATGACAGCACTGCCTTCCTAATAGGTCCCAAACGACAGGTGATGATGATGCTTGACCCCGTACGTATTTATGCGACAGCTATATACATTGCAAGTATAATCATTGCACTTTTCTGTGCTCTCTACGTAAGTTCCTTGTCATCTATACATTTTCATTGCAAATGGCACATATCAAGGCTACGTTTTTTTAACATGTTCGTAATTAATAAACAGGTGCATAATAAACTTTTAACACTACTGGCAATTATCTTAGAGTTTGGATCTCTCTTATGGTAAAATGCATAGAGATGGGGTTTGCCTTTGCCTTTCCCTTATTCCCTGTTCTCCTTTCTTTTCTCTTGACCCATTTATTCACACCTGAAAACTTCAGGTACAGCCTCAGTTACATCCCCTTTGCAAGATCAATGGTTAAGAAGATTATGATGGCTTGCTTTGATACGGAGTTCTGATATCTCCCCCTTCCCCACCTATTCTTTGCGAAGTTGTACATAATTGAGCTGTAATTGCTGCTGCAGACGCCCACTACCAAAACACAAGAAATGTTAACACCAACCGTTCCGCAAATATTTTGTTCTACAAATTTCTTTATTTGAAATTGGATTGGAACCTACATAGGTGATTGCAGTCCCTTGCTGATGAGGTTTTCGTTTGTTTCTGGTGTTAATCAATTTTGAGAGTTTTAAGTTAAGAATAGTGAAACAAATGAACTTAACTTAATATGGTAAGTGGTGTAGAAAGAGTTTGTATAGGAATTTGTGGTGAAGATGATATATGAAAATTTGTATGAAATTAATTTTATAGTAAATGAAGTTGGAAAATGAAGTCTTACCATGTAGCTTAATTTTATTTGTTTTACCTTTTTCAACTTCAAACAAACGAGACTTTGGATTGTGATATTCACCGTATTTTCCGGTTTGCAAAGTTGTTGATATTCACCTTGTGTCTCGTCCAAGTTTACGTTGGTCATGCACAACGTTTATTTTACAAATAAATGTTTAGACATATTTACAAATAGATGACCGACATTTTGTTTAAACGAACAAACTATTAATCTTTAATCTAAAACTATTTCAAAAGCCCGACATATTTCATAAAATATGAACTGAATTTTAGATGAAAATGGAATGTGGTGATCCAGCAGTCTACGGAATGATGAGTACGTAGTCGCCTCATTATGAGTTCAATCTAACAGAATGGAATCCGCCAAAGATAACATTTGTTTAAATATTTTTAATTATATATCATAATTTTTTATTACAGTAATATTTACCTAATATTTTTAATATTTTACATTAAAAAATCATACCAAAAAATATTCAAAAATTTATATCGTAAATCATATATTTTTTTAAAAAAACATAAATCTCACTTCACTTAATTTCTTTACTTAACAAACACTAAGTTCAGTGAACCAATCAGTAACACAGAACCAAGTCAAATGGATGAACAATTTAAATCGAATTTGTTGATCAAAACTGGGGACCGACCATATCATTCATTCTGCTTCTTTCGGAGGAAATAACATTGTAACATACCACGAATTTCAAAGTTTCCGAAACCAGAAGAGAGCTTCAAGTAGCAAGCCAATGCACACACGGATGGGTGAATTGGCGGAACGAATTTTAAGAGACGGAAGGATCTCATGCAAATTAGCATGACATTTTCTCATTAGATGAAACTCGTTTACAGTAATTTATAACTTTTTTGTTTAACTAAAATCCCTGATCTATCGATGATTTATAACTTTACAGTAATTAAAATGGGTGGGAGGGAGGGAAACCTTACATGCTCATGGCTCTGGAAGACAATATGTCAACCTCACCGTCGGATCGGTCAATGCCGTTCACCTACAAAAGAATGGAAGCTTCTTTACGACACAAGGAATTAAATAGAAACCCAATTCGTCAATCCCGAGAAAGACAGCAGTTACCGTCGATTCTTTCATGTTTGTTTCAGAAAGATACCGATCCAGTGCACCATCACCGCGAAGAATTTTCGCTCCACAACCCAATTTGTCAACGGTACCAACAGCTTCCTCGTCAACTACAACCGCATTTACTCTCTCTTTTCCAATTCTTACATCTGGAATCTAAAAGAAAAGCCAATAACTCGAAATCAGTTCGAAAGCATGAAACTCCAAGCATTTTGGAATCAAAAGTGTGTCATTCAGCGGTCCTCGTCATTGTGGATCAGAACATCTTCAACTTTTTTATAATGTACTAGTTCCTGCCCTTTGATATTTTATTTGAACATGCCAGGTGTCGTCAACTCCAGCAAAAAAATTTGTGATCTATTCCGGAGATTTCTCTAAATTTTCGTCTCACCTAATAAATCGTAAAATATAAACTTCTAAGAAGATGGGAGACATTGAAGGAGAATTGAGTCTAGTAGAAAAGAACAAAATTAAAGATCTTCACGACTTATGTATGAGGTCTATCTTTGTAATCTCATTCATTCATTCATTCTAAGAGATTCATGTAGATATAAATAAGTTTGAATGGTAAGCAAAAATAGCAGAACAAAGGCGTTCCTCAATTTTTTTCAAAAAGAAAAAAAACATACCTCATACATGGCCTCTGTAAGAAGGTTTTCCAATATAGATCTTAGGCCACGTGCCCCGGTGTTCTTGGAAATTGCTTTCTTTGCAATCAACCTTAATGCTTTATCCGTAAAATGTAACTTAACCTGATGGGCAATAAGTTAAAACTTAAAAGCTTGTACGTACGAAGGCTTCTTCTAGATGGCAAAACTAACATTTCCACGACACTTACATGATTCATGCCAAACATTTTTTTGTACTGCTTACCAAGAGCATTTTTGGGCGCTATGAGAACCTGCATAAAATTGCATCAACTAATATGTTCATCCTACCATATCGAAAGAATGTCACAAAGTAATGGTACATACAAGGCATTCATATCACTGAAGTGCAACCACATGGATAAAGTTGTGTTCAATTCTTCAAACTGCTTTAAGAACATAAGTGAAAAGAAATTGTTGGATAAGTTGATTAGTGTATAGATCTGTTTACCTGTTTAGTTGATATATATACCTTTTGTATACCTTGTGATTAGCAATACACTCATTACTTTCAACTTGGTATCAGACCTAGGTTAACATTAATCCCTCTCCACCTCCTCCGCAGATGGCTTGTTGATTCCTTTCCTTTTTTGTTCGTCGCGCATAGGCGACGAGCTCGCTTGGGTGCTCCTTCATTATTAACTTTATTGTTTTTTTTTTACCCCTTTCATTGCACTTTTCATGATTTGTAGACAGGCAGGAGAATTGGTGTGGGCCTTGAGCAAGGTCAAGGTGTGTACATCTTGGTGCAAGATGGTGTCACGAGAGGCCCTACTACCTTTGCTACTTCAGGAGATTCCTCCTTGCTTTGGCATCGACACTTGGGACACCCTTCACCTCACAAGCTTCGTTAAACGTTACTGTCTGTTTGTTCGTCCCTTTACATGTGAATCTTGTATTTTAGGTAAGCAGTTTTGTGCTACTTATCTTGGTCGTTAGTTGTCTTCTGTTCGTCCTTTTGATTTAATTCATTGTGATATTTGGGACCTTACCTACGTTGTCTGTAGGTGGTCATCGATATTACATTGTCTTTGTTGACAATTTTTCTTGGGTCTCATGGGTTTATTTGTTAAAAGATCGTCAACGTGTATTTGATGTAATTCATGATTACTTTAATGAAATTCAGACTCAATTTGCTTCTTCACTTAAACTTTTTTGCACTGGCAATGCCCTTGAGTTTGTTCAAACCATGGTGGCTACTCTTTGTCACAGTAGAAAGGAGTTGCCAAACGTAAACATCATCACCTTCTTGATGTTGCTCACACCTTACTTGTTGAGATGAATGTCCCCACATCCTTTTGGTCTGATGTCATTGCTACGACCACTTATCTTATTAACCGCATGCCCTCGTCCTCCTTGGGTGGTGCGATCCCTTTTCAACGTCTTACTCATCGTCAAGAGCTCTTCTCCTTGCTATCTAAGGTTTTTGGTTGTACGATTTTGTCAAAAATTTGTCTATTGAGTTAGATAAATTGTCCCCTCGGTCTATCCGCTATATTTTTCTTAGTTATCCTCGCAATTAGAAAAGGTACCGATGCTATCATCCCTCTTTTCGTCACTATATTGTGTCAGTTGATGTTGTCTTCTTGGAGGATACCTTATTCTTCTCTACATCTCTTGCTCCCTCTCCTCCTTTTGAGCCTCTTCCTCTTCCTTCCATGGTTACTCCGCCTATACCCCCTCCGATGTCTCAAGAGCCGCCTTCGGTTCGGTTTCAATCTCCTTTACAGGTCTATCACCGATGTTGTCCTCCCGCACCGTCGCCTTGCCCTACCCCCGCTTCTCCTTGTCCTTCTATAGGTCCACCTAACCTCGACCTACCCATTGCCATATGCAAAGGTACACGTGCTTCTACCCAGCATTCTCTTTCCCATAGCCTTTCCTATGCTGCCCTTTCTCCTACCTACAAGCAGTTTGCCTTCGCCATCTCCTCTGAATCAATACCCAAGGATTATTGTGAAGCACTTACCCTTCCACATTGGAAGTGTGCTATGGATGTTGAAATACAGGCACTCCTAACTTAAGGGACTTGGGAGGTCGTTGCTCGCCCAACCAATGTTCCTGTTGTTGGCTGTAAATGGGTTTTTGCTGATAAACACAACCTTAATGGTAGTGTGGCTCAATACAAGGTTCACTTGGTTGCTCAAGGCTTCACTCAAACTCCTAGTGTGGATTATGTTAAGACATTCACTCCTGTGGCTCGTCTCAACTCTATCTGTGTGCTCCTCTCCCTGGTGGTCAATCAGGAATGGTCCTTGTGTTAGTTGAATATTCGTAATGCTTTCCTCTATGGAGATCTCCAAGAAGAGGTGTTTATGGAGCAACCTCTTGGGTATGTTGCTTAGGGGGAGAATCAGATTTACCGGTTGCAAAAGGCTATTTATGGCCTTAAACAAAGCCTATGTGCTTGGTATGCCAAACTCAACTCGGTTATGTTGGTGAATGGGTTCAGAAAATATGCAGTTAACAATTCTATCTTTGTTTGGAAACGATCATCTAGTTACACCATACTTGCTGTATATGTTAATGATATTCTCTTGATTGGTGATGATACTACAAGTGTTAGCTCTACCAAGGAAGCCCTATCCAAGCACTTCAATATCAAGGACATGGGCAAACCTAGGTACTTCCTATGCTAAGCAAAAATTGGTTCTCTCACAACACAAATATACACTTGACCTGTTAAAGGAAACAAGACTTCTTGGGTGCAAACCAGAGCGAACTCCAGTGGAATCCAAGCTTCAATTCTGGGGGTCCATGTCAACACTGTTTAGTGATGCAACTTAATACAGGAGGCTTGTAGGAAAACTCATTTATCTCACCATCACCAAGCCAGATATATCCTATGTTGTGGGACTACTGAGTCAATTTATGCAGGAACCTAAAGTACATTGAAATGGTGCATTGCGTCTTCTAACTTATTTAAAGGGAAATCCTGGACAAGGACTTATATACTCCAATAATAGACATTTTAATGTCATGGCTTACACTGACTCAGGTTATGGTGGTGACAAAGGTGATAGACGATCCACTTCTGAGTACTACATGTATGTTAGTGGCAACTTAGTCACTTGGAGGAGCAAGAAACAAAGTGTTACCTCAAAATCTAGCGTTGAAGCAGAATATAGAGCGATGTCTCAAGCAGCTAGTGAGTTGGTATGACTCAGATCACTTTTCACAAAGTTGGGTGTCCAGGTTCCTACACTGATGACGTTATTTGTACACCCTACACGAGATCTTCAGATCAAGTTGCAGACATGTTTACCAAGAGTCTTAGTGTAGGGGTGTTCAATCTCTTTTGCAACAAGCTAGAAATGTATGATATGTACCTTCCAACTTGAGGGGGAGTGTTGGATAGGTTGATTAGTGTATAGATCCGTTTACTTGTTTAATCAGTATATATATCTCTTATACACCTTGTGATTAACAATACATTCATTAATTTCAATTGAAATAATTATATGAGATTTCACAAAACTAATATCCCTATAAGGGCGAAACAAAATATAACAAAATATATTCTGGCCAATAAACACAATATGTAGAGACAAAATGCACCTGAACAAGTTGGTCTTCATTTAGAGCTGAAAAACTAACTAATATGGGAAAACGTCCAATAAATTCAGGAATAAGGCCATGTGCAATTAGATCCCCACTTTCAACCTGGAGAAGGATTCACCATCTCATTACCGAGAGGAACACATCTAAAATTCATATAGATACAGGTCATTTCATGAAGAAAAATCAAGTCCAATATACAGTTTAGACTTCAGAAATCTTACGGATTCTAGTAAAGATGATGTCAGCATCACATCTGTTAGCCCACCAGTTCTCATATTGGCCCGAACTGGTGCTCCAAATCCTATGGAAGAATTTTGTCGTCTGCTTTTCGAAAAATACTACATCAACCAACGTCTAGGAATAGAGAAAAATAACTGTTGAAGTATGTGGGAGGTACTAGAACACCAAACTTTATATTACCTATCTGAGATTGTTTTTTCCAAATCAACAAAAGCTCCACCACATATAAACAAAATATCCTTTGTATCTATCTGCCAACAAAAACATGGGTCAAAACTTAAAAAAAACACAATATGTAGCTAGAAGATAAAAATCTTAAGTAAATTACCACAAAAGTAAGGTCAATTATCTATAGTGGAAACCTGACACAGCAGCAAATCAGGGGAAATTAACCATTATAAAAGTTCAAAATTTGTCGTTTGTGAGAGAAAACTAGCTCATAGATAGAAAAAAGTTTATAGATAGAAATACTTGAAAGAAAAAGATTCATGTGAAAACTCCATGTGGTAAAATTGACTTGGATTGTTGTTGCATAAAAGGAAATTAACTCCATATTTACTCTTTTGTCTAATTCTTCATCAAAGTGCTACAAAGCAGCACCAACATTAGAATTAACCATTTTATACTTACCATTATTTGTGATTCCCATTACAAGATTGATCCAGATAACATGCCCTGAACACAGGGTGAAAAATGAACCACCTCGATATAGCCTAACCTGCAGACTGAGTGAGGTCAATCAACCAACAACATACTTTCCTAAGGGTCAATCAAGCAACCCATAAACCAAAACAGAGAACAACCTGACCAGCTCAGATGAACTACTATGACAGCCCATTCCTCTAAAGTCCAAGCAAAATCTCTTCCTGGCTAGGATGGTAAATGGATATTTCAAATCCAATTCAAATTTGAATCCATTTAATATGTAATTCTCCAAATCCAATGAACCTTAGTCAGATTTTGAAATTCATATCCAAAATATTAAGATTGAAATAGATATACATGATATGCACCAATTCAAATCCATCTACCTAGACATTCAACACAAATTATGTACAAGTTTACTATTTTATCATATTTATATTTATAACTTTAATGCGAAATAATTATATTCCAATTTTGGATGTCTTGATTTGAATATCCAATTTAAATTTTTTCGAATAAAATATAGTACATCATTATGAAATAGTCATATTCAAAAACCAAATTTAGATTTTAGAATTTGAATTTCCAGGCTTAGATATCTGAATTGAATTTTTCAACATTCAGATTAAAATTCAGGTTTTTAGATTCAGACATAGATTGAGTTCTCCTGGATTCAAATCAAAATCTACAAGAGTTCTATGAACGAAGAGAGTGTACAACTGGGGCGTTTTCAGCCCTTCAAAATTCCAATTTTAGTGTCATTAGCGGCATACTCATATTTTCAGTTCTCTTATCTTTGTTCGGAATCAAAGAAAAAAACAGAAAAGCATATTTTCTTGACTCCAGATTAAAAGGAGCAATTCCTGCCCAAACTAATCCAAGAAAGAAAACTTGGTCCTGTTTCTCTTAAGGTGCTATTGTTTTCTCAGTCAACACTAAAGCTCTGCACCTTGGCTGACCACTAATCCGTTCCATACCTGCTGTGTGTCCTTTATTGCCATTGAATACAGCTTCAAGTGTTTAAAAAGTTATCTAAATATTAGTCGAACATATTTGGATTTATCTTAATATTAAGCAGATATGGAATTGGATACAGGTGTATCATGTTTGGATCTGCACCATTTACACCCCTAATCCTGGTAATGGGACACGTGGCAATCAATCATTTGTAGACTCCCCCACTATCACCACCTATTGTAGGATATCTATAACTACTACTAGAGAAATATCTCTCTAGATTTTGATGACTCAAAACTTAATATATGGGATGAATGTAATTCAAGGATTTGCAGGAAAATGAAGAGAGAAGAAGAACGAGAGATTGCTACAGAAGTTTATAAAAGAAGCTCAAGAAGAAGAAGTTTAACCATGACTGAAAGATCAATTGAAGGAGTTCATACAAGAACAAGTGTCGTGTCCTATGTATTTTAAATGTATACCATTTGTATTGCTCTTGCTTTTTAAGAAAGTCTTAGTTTTGGTTGTTAGGGCCTTAAACTAGGAGTAGAACCTAAATAAGAAAACCCTTAAGAAGATAACCATAGAAAACCCTTAAGAAAACCCTCAAGAAGATAACCATAGATCCTCCTAGCCTTCCCAAATCAGATTAACAATCCACAATTTGGGTTAACAAATGTAGAAGAAAATAGAATGGGGGATTTCAGAGTTTCATTTGAGTTGGACTTCGAGTCCAACAAATTTAGAAGAAAATAGAACAAGAGATTTTGGATTCTCATTCAGGTTAGGTTTTGAGTTAACAATTTTACGGAGAAATTGAAACAGAAGATTTCAAAGTTAGATTTGGGTTAAGGTTTGGATTACCATTATGGGCACACTTAGAATAATAAAAGAATCCATGTCAAAAAGAATTAATGAAGTTAGAAACAGATTAACGAATTTGGTGGATAAAGGAAGAGTAAATTTCAGAGTATCTTTTGGATTAACGAATTAAAATCTATTTTGTCTAAAAACTAACTATTACAGAAAACAAATTGACAAATGAAAATTTGTTACCCCATTTTGTTCTAAAAAATAGCTGTTAGAGAGGTCTTCCACACTTTACCCTTTAAATACTAGACCTCCAAATGACTTAAAACACTCTTGTACACATGAGCATCCTTAGCATGACGTTGAAGATCAAGCTCCTTGCCCTCCAGTGCCCTCACACTCAACATTTAAGGTTCTACAGCTACAAGTCCACCCATTTTCTCAAGAGAAAAGAGCATCAAAAGGTGTAATCTTTTATTTCGTTTATTGCAAGTTGTAATCTATAATATACAATTGGTTTTTTGTGTTTTTACCTTAAAATAGAAGGCACTCCTTTAGGATTAAGGAGTAGTTGTGGCAGGACTTGTGTGTTTGTACCTTAAAACACATGTTTGACTACTTAGGGTGAAGGAGTTGTACATTTAGGGTCTATTTGTGCCCTCAGAATCTGTTAGAAAGAATGTGTTAGAATTTGTTGGAAGAAATTCAGTTAGAATGTTAGAAAAACAAATGATGTTTGTGATAGTCATAGAATTGATAAGAATGTCTTAGAATTTAAGCGAATGTATTAGAATTACACAAGTAATATAATAAAGGTTTATTACATTATAAAAGTTCATAAATAGAATACATATCCTATATGGTTTATCACCCTAAGCCCTAAACTTAAACTCTAAAAAAAAAAAAAACCTAAACTCAATGACAAATTAAATTTATTTATCAACCCAAACTCAGTGGTTTGGCACTCATTTTTATATGATCAATAGCTACTCAAAAGGAAAAAAAAAAACATCAATACAAATCCACACATCAAGCACTAAATAAATCCATAGATCTGCAAACAAAATTTCAGATTAAGCACCAAATCCATAGATCAAGCCACACCTTAAACATTTTTTAAGAGAACATATGAAAAGATGTTATTAAATCAAGTTGTGGTTGAAGAGGGGCGACTCAAGTTTACCCAAAATCACAATTGCAAGTGGAAGAGGGAGAGCGACGAGCGAGCTTTGCAAAGGCACTTGCAAAGGACTTATGAGAGGTCGGAAGTCATCACACGATTTGCAAAAGGAGGGATTGAGCAGTTACGAGCGAAAAAGTACATCGTGCGAAGGGTTGGAGTAGTCACACGAGGAAAGTTGTCACATGGAGGGCTGCAAAGGAGGCTAGTGGTGGAGTCACATGGAGGGTTCAAGCAATCATGCAAGGAAGGTCATCACACGAAAGGCTAGAGCAGTTGCATGAGGAAGCTTGTCACACGGAAAGCTGGAGCAGTTGCGTGAGAAAGGTCCTCACATGAAGGAGGGTTGCAGAAGAGGTCGACTGTGAAGTTGTCACAGAGGGTCAAGAGCGAGAGAATAGGTTGCAAGTGAGAAGGAAGAGGAGTCGTAAACAAGTTAGGGTCAAGGCAGTCTGAAACTTTCAGAGGGAGATGAGAAAGTGGAGTCATAGACAGGTCAAGGTCAAGGTAATCTAGAACTTTTAGAGGGGGGAAGGTGAGAAAGTCCTAGAATGTTACGTATTTATACCAAAGAATGTTTATAAAACTTTCCTTCACTTTCCGTAAGGCACAAACACACTATAATTTTTAAAACTTTCCCTCACTTTTCATTTCACCCAAATTTCAATAGAATCTGACTTGCACAACGAAAAGAAAACTTTCCCTCACTTTTCATCTCATTTAACACACTTCGCTCCAGTTTAATAGTCAAAAAAATAGAAAAGAAATACCAATTTTGCATCTGGTTCTGGTTCATTCAATTTTAATGGAAAAAACAGTTTTCAGACAGGAATACCAGATTTCCATCCAGTTCTGGTTCAACTGGTCAGTTTGGTCTGGTTGGCTTTTAAAAACAATGGTTGTGCCCTGGCTATGATGACCAAATACCTTTAGCACCTATACCTATGTAACGTAATTTTTTCACACCACAAAACATGCCGAGCCCCACCCCACAACACTCCATACCAAGCCCATGAGCTTAAAGAAGACAAGGTGAACCCTTTAAAAGTCTAGGTAGGCTACATTAGCGTGAATGAGCCTTAAGGGCTCAAAGAAGAGTCACTACCTAGTCTAAATGTAAGTTACACTAGGAAAACTTGTATAATACATGTTTGCATGCAATTGATACCGTACCTAGATAAAACCCATTGGAACCTAACTAGAAAGTTTGAAATTAGCTTTCCAAATATGTATAGGGAAGGTGTTAGACACTCCATATGCTCAACTTGCTAACCTCTCAAGTGGTTTAATAAGTGCTAATCTATATAATGCACTTCTGCATTCTAGTGTAAAAATATGTGAAAGGGTGTTTTAGGCCCATTGGAGCCTAAGGAGATACTATGCCTTTGGGCCCGAAAAGGAAGGGGCTAAAAAAATCTAAGAGAAAGTTGTGAACATTTCCACACCCATGTAATGGGTTGGAAATGGGTCTAGTCTACATGGAGCTATAGACTAAATCTAAAGAAAATCCAACAAAAATGCAAGTGATCCATAACATATGAATGTATATGTTTTGCAAAATTTAAAGCATGAGACTTTTATGCAATATGAGGCATGATGCAATTTATGATGCATGAATTAATTGATTTAACTTCATTTAATAATGCAATCATTTATAATACATGACTTACCTTTTCCTTGATTTAGATCAAGGAGATGCAAGAAATGATGCAACAAATGATGAGTGGTGATGGTGTGCGTAGGCGAGTCAACTATTGCAAGTGAGTGACTTAGTGCAGACAATGTGCACAGACCATAGATGTGAGTGAGGGTGGCTCAAGCGAGTCAATTGGTGTAGGTGACACATGCAAGTGCGAACAGTGCACATGGACCATGGGTGCAAGCAAGGGTGGCTTAGGCAAGTTGGCTACTGCGGGTGATGCACGATCGTGTGTGTAGGTGGTTGGTGCAGGCATGTTTGGATTCAATCAGGCTAGGTCAGGTTGGTTATGGGCTTGACCTGGGTGCAACGATGGCTTAACCAAGGCGTAGTCTAGGTAAGTTAAATGGATTCAATCTGGCTAGCCAACTTGACCTAATTAACCAATTAGGGTTAGTTTGGCTAGTCAAATTCATGCAAACTAGGTTATAAAAAACTAAAAAATTTGAATTAAGCAACTTTAATTAAGTGATCCCATTATTTATTACATGATTAAGGATTTAAATCAAGTAATTAAATGATTATAAGGACTTTTACGAGATTTTAAGGCAATTGGTTACCCGTATCACTCACATGGCCACATGTTTTCCACGTGGCCAGTTGGGATGACGCAGTAACCAATGATCAGGTGTGTGAGTAGTGGTTTTCCACATATCCTTAGCCAATTGGTAAACTTATCGGACTTGTTCAGATCATTAACGAGCCTTTGGGTCCAACCTGAACAGAAAATTGATAAATGGACTTTATGGACCCAAATTGAAGGGAAAAGCAGAAGTGGGCCTTGATGGCCCACGAAGGGTGTTCCTTTGCTCGTGGAAAGGAAATGGACTTAATTGGTCCACAAAAGAGGGTGTATCTCTTTTGAGGGAAGAAATGGGTCTTGCCACAATAGTGGGCCCTAAAAGCCCGAGTTGATGGAGTGTGATGATAACTGGATTTTAACAACCCAATTAACTATTGTGGAGCCTAGAATGTGTAGACTGGGTGAACTCGAAAATAGGGTTGTCTAATATTTACACAATATGGTACAGGTACATAATATGTACTAGTATGCGTTCTTGGGTGTGGATTTTTTTTGTTTATTTTACCGTGTGGGTTGTAAATTAATAATCTGTATTGTATTTGTATCAAGGAAATTTCATATTTCATCCACACCAAGGAAATTTGATCACAAAATAACTATATTTGCATGATACCTATATTTGTATCCTTATCTTTATAAAAATAGACACAAATATGATAACACTTGTACATTCGGCATAGACTTAGTGGGTCTGACTACATCGATCAAGTGTAAATGGGTTTAGTCATAAATAAAAGAGTATAATATCCACTTCCAAATATAGGCGAACTTTTCACTTCTCTTATAATACAGAAACAATCAAACCATTTTTGTTCCTAATTATAGCAAACCAAACATAAAGAAAAGTATTAAAAATATTCCTACAATAGATATCAATTTCCTTTGGATGAAATTAATAAGACCCATGCCTTTCCCACAAATTCAAAGATCAGGGAAGAAACTTAGAAAATGCACTTTTAAACATAAAAAATAATCAAAGCATAGAAAAGCATTAGCTCTATATTTTCATCTCAGCTTTGTAAAGGAGAAAAACTAATTTCAAAGAAAATCATTTTAAAATTACATTAAAGGTGGGATCTTAGAAATCGAACATATTGTAGTAGAAATAAAATAAACATCAGCCTTGCATTTATTGACGTGTCACACTTAGTGTATAGCTTAGGACTTCAAGTTGAGAAAAATTTGGGAGAGAATACCTGTATACTATCACCACGAGGATGCTTTCGAGCACCTCTCTCTGGAACGTTCACAATCTGGACACAGCCATGTGACAGTGAGAAGGGAAACACTTCCTAGTAATTATAGGATATTACAATATAAAACCAATATGCACTCATTTCATTGGAAAAAGAATATATATATATCAGATGATAATAACACCAACAGATGGGATACCATGTTGCATTGGACTTTGCAGATTCCCTTTGACACCATTCCATTTTCTCTTTATCAGGAAAACATCACAAAATAAGATGAAATTTTCAATTGGTTTTCTCATCCATAGAAACATTGAACTTCTATCTGTTTGATTTGTTGTGAAAACATGTTAAGATTGATTCAGAGGAAAACACCTTCCAAATGGAAGGAAAACATTCTAAATCTTCCTTTTTTTTTCCAATTGGCATATCTAAAGTGGAGTTGGGCACAAGTGGCACCAGATAATCTACTACCAGTTCCAAATGATTTGGATTGAATTTTATCATACATTTATGGTCAGGTTGTGCTAAAGGTAGAGCACATTTTTAAAGGTGGAAGCATAAGCACCCAATTGTGTCTTCGCCATAGCTTGGAGGCTCACATAGGCACCTAGCTATCTTAATTAAGATCTTCTGTCAAAACAATTTAATTAAATATATTTTTTTAAGGTTTCCCCTTGAAAAAACTTAAATATATATATTTTTAGATGGAATAGCACTGAAATATAAAATATATAATCATATATCACACACTATTACACTTTATATTTTGATGTTATCTTAGGATTATTTATGTATCTCAATGTTATTTATGAAATAATATACCTAAAAGTATACATAATAATTATAAAATATTTATAAATATAAATGATACATGCATGGAAAATTTTAAAAATGAATATTTAAAAGGATGCCTAGGTGCCTTAAAAAGTATGCAACTATGTACTACAGAACTCATTACATCACAGTTGAATGCTAAATGACTCGTGTCTTGGGTAAAGGTCAAAGCAGAAACTTTTCTTTGGTTCCAGACGGTGACACAACAGCATCTTTTTGCTATAAACAAGATAGTTTTCCAGTGAATGGCTCAAAATCACTTGTCTAGAAAAGACATATACCACACTTTGACTGGTTCATGTCAATTAAGAAAAAGCCTTCCAATTTTTAATAAGGAATAAGCATACATTCTTTTTAGAATTTTGTTATAATATCATAGAATATCAACACAAGGCAAGTTGAATGAAAGTAATGCATGTGGACTTACCGTTCCCTCCAGCATCTTCAACAAAGCTTGTTGAACACCTTCACCAGATACATCTCTGCTGATGTTTTGACTTTCAGCCTACACAACAAACTATCAACAAGACATTATGATAGACCTAAATGTATTTTTAGAATAAAGAATAATTTCTGAAATCCAGAAGACCTTTTTAGTTATCTTGTCAACTTCATCAATGTATACTATCCCTTGTTGAGCCGCCTGGACATTGAAGTCTGAAACCTAAAAGGAGAACAAATATGAAACTAGATAATCAACCACGAGATGTGAGACTACAAAAGTAAATCACAAGCAGAAGTGGAGAAAATTACATCTGAAGCAAATAAACTTGCCAATAAGGTAGACAAGGTAAATAAAAAGTGATGTACTTCTAAGCAATGCCAATAGGATGAACTTCTAAGCAATGCCAATATTGTGGTTCCAGTTTTTATATTGATCACACTACTAAATAAATACATGTATTTTGCATATGCCATCAGCTTCATCCATCAAAATCTTCTTGAGATTTTTACATCAAACACAATACTAAACTCTCCTTTTGAATGGTCTCTCAAATTTCCTCCTATAGAACAATCTCAATTAAAAAAATTTTGATTCATGGGTAATGATGAAAAGCAACCACACAAAAGAGTTCTGATTCTGGCTTTTTTGCCTGAAATTTCCCTTACATCAAAAAATAACTCCTTACAGATCCTTTTCTTGCAAACATTTAATATGATTAATTACAACCAAAAATTCTACTCACCATACCATTATAATTAAAAATCAAAGGTGTGATTTTGGTATTTTTATTTGAACTTCCATTACGTCAAAATAGAATACCTTCAAAATCCTTTTCTCTAAAATTTTAATATTTTTAATTATAACAAAAAATTCTAGTTTAATAATACAAATTGTATGTGATATTTTTGCCTAAACCACACTTAAATTGAAACATAATTCCTTCCATATAATATAAATTCTAATTATCAACAAAAAGTCTTTATTTCAAGTCAAAATACACAAAATTGTGAGAAAATCTGTGGCAAGTTTTGGGACAATAATGTGGTAAACTTTTACGTACATGCATATAAAGGAACAACTGTGAGTCTGGTAATTTTTTGTTAAACCATTCCTAAAGTTATTTAACACTGAATTCCTTCATATCATTCTCTTCTTAACTTTCAAAATAGATAATTAATTAGATAAAATGCATTCTTTTCAAAAAATAGATAAATTTATATTTTAAAAAAATACTAAAAATTTATGAGAAAATTTACCAGAGATCTTTCTTTTTAATCAAAAATTTGGTCAATAGTTGCATCCAAGAATAATAAGATACTCTAAATGGAAGTAGCAGATTGAGGATGCACTCGTCAGTTGATCATGGCATTTGACAAATCAGATAGAGTTATTAGGTTATGAGCTTTTTTTTTAGGTTATGAGAAATTGACCATGAATGACCAAGGCCTAGCTGACCTCAGTGCGTGTTGAGGGTCCTAGCACCCTTTTTATGGATTTACCTTTTCTATTCTATTTGTTTCTGTTTTTCTTATCTGCTGGATAAGCATGTAAGTTGTAACCCCTTTTTCTAATAATGTTATGATCTGCTTTACTGCTCAAAAACATATAAGATGCTCTATACTGTAAAATTATATGTTTTTTTACTATGTTTTCCTTCTCAGTAAAATTCAGTTGGGCTTGCATATGCAGAGTATTTGCATGTGACCTAGTCATTAGAAAAATATCAATTTAAAGCCAACCAAATGACACATGTAAATCACAGGAATTCTTTAGTATGTTGGTTAATCTTGACATTAATTTCAAATTAAAACGGATTCACACAATAAAATCATGTCTATCATAGTCTAATCTTGTTTCTATGGGCACAATTTAATCAATTCTATTTTCAGCATGAAAAAAAAACAAATGAATAGAATTTAATCAATATCAATTTAATCAATTTAATCTTTAAAGCCAAAAAGAAGCCTACCAAAAGCCTTCCATCAAGATAAGGTTTTACTGGAGGATTCATTTGTATGCAATCTTAGTTCCACAAATGAATAGACTTATATTAGAAAGCTACAATATGGATTTATGAGGGCAAACCAGCAAAAATTGATGCAATGGTAACGTTCCTCCATTGTGACCAAAAAGCCACAGGTTCAAATCCTAAGAAGTAACGCCTCCATTTATAAATCTAAGGATAAATAAAATTAGAGCCCTCCAGACCTCACATTAATGGAAGCCTAAGACAATCACTGTGGCCCTAAGATATGGATTTCTAAAGTAGGAAGTAATGTTTAATCATCCCTTGTATATAATATCAAACACAAATATTACCAAGTCATATCATCTAAAGATTCTCTTCATGAGGTTTTCACCATTCAAACAAAAGAACCGATAAAAAGATTCCATACCACATAGAGATGATTACATTATTTTCAGATAAAGTTCAACCTTAATTATCAAGTACCCATTGAATTGATATGATTCCACATTATGGATAGAGGCATGGCACTATCATTATTGCTGCATTCAGGATAATCTAGATGCTCACACATAGTGCCAAGGCACGCAAGAAATAAGTTGGGAATTCCTAGGCACCTAAACAGCAAACAAGCCAATGCTTGGGAGACATGAATCAATTTTTAAAAATGACATTCAAAGGAAATTTCCTCCCTACACGTATTTCCATCCTAAACACAACGAAACACTCAATTATTGGAATATACAAAAAAATATTCAAATAAATGTAACGAAATTATTGGAAAAAAAACAAGAAAATAGAAGCTCAGAACTCCATGGTATCCTTGTAAATTTTTTTGTTATCCATTCCAAATGATTACCAGTCAAGCAGGAATGGTTAATTTCATTTTATGGGGAATTTATAGAAGCTTTATAGGATGGATAACTCAATGCTCACGTTAAAAAAGTGATTAAATGGTTTTCTGACTCACAAAAAGTTATACTGTGGAGGATGCTTTTCGACCAATGGCTCCATAAAAGTGAAGCATATATTGCATTTTGTCCTTTCTGATTACCATATCTGTCACTACTGCTGTTTTACCGATCTATCTGTCCCAAATAATTAATGAGATTTTTGCTTGTATACCCTTGTAAAAGTTGGAAATATCTTCTGTGCCCTTTGAATTATAATATTCTCTTAGAAACACTTAAAAATCTAAAACCATAGGTGAGATACAGTCCTAATAGCTACTTCTAAGCTAGCCACAAGTACTGAAGTACTTTATAGTTATGTTTTTAAGTTTTTAAGGGTATTTAAGAAAATGCTATAATTCAAACAGTATACAAGTTATTTCCAACTTCTCTAAGGGTATCCAAGTAAAAATCCCTAATTGATTCTTGCTGGTCACATCCAACCATGACACATCCACATTAAATTGTTTAAGTCCCTAAAGTCAATTCTCTAAATTCAAAAGCATTGTTTGACAAGTCAAAACTGGAGAATAGGACAAATTTGAAAGGTAGTATTTTCCAAACAAAATAATCACAATTTCTAATATATAGTTTAAGAACTGTTTTTTAATCATTTGAAATCTATCACCTTGACAAGATGGCTCCCTTACAAATTCCAGAAAATCATCTCTTACTTTGTAAATGTTGAATTCAAGACAAATCTAAAGACCGTAGGAAATTCTGTGTGAGAACAGCAACAAAACTTCAAAAGATCAAAAAAAGCCACAAAAATCAAAAGAACAACCTGAGTGAACATTTAACAGGCAGAACATGCAAACAGCAGCACAGAAAAATCATTATGATTGTTTCTAGACATCAAATTCCTCAAAATGATCAGGCATCTAAAGCATATGCTTGAATTTAGCATTTCAAGAACCAAATTTTGTGAACCATACCGTAAGTAATTTGTGCAATATTGACTCCACATCATCTCCAACATAACCAGCCTGCATGATGTTAAACAAACACAAAATAAAAGCTTATATCAACAACATTAAATAACAGTGGTTCTGTCCATAGTGAAGAAACATGTTTTGCACAGTTTTCTATTATAGACAAACCATTGTTTCAAGAATGGAAAAAATGGCCATTTAAATGTCTCTTAAATGTTTTCAGCCATCAATCATTACGTTTAAAAAAAAATGGAAAAAATGGAAAGGTTGGAAAAGATGGCCTTTTTTCACTTTTGGGTATTTCTCAAGTGAAGAAAAGGAGAAAAGGTGGAAAACACAAAACACAATGGGGACCATGAATAGATGACTTTTATACTTGATACCCAGCTAGAAAAATGATTTTAAGATATTGCTTATTGAGCAGTTGACTTCTTGTTATTGACATGAGTTCAGTATTTAGATAATTATTTTGTAAAGTATTTAGTTATAATTATTCAGTATTCAGTAATTACAGGAAAGTATTTAGTTATCATTTTCTATTTAATGAATTGTGATTGAGTGATAAATGCACATATTAAAAGACAACACAGTAAGACATTAGGTGAAACTTGCAAACTTATTATTTTCTACTCTTAAAAAAATAAAGATGATGTATTTGTAGACAAAGAACATTATATGCAAGAAACAAATGAACTTGCCTGTGTTAATGTTGTTGCATCTACCATAACAAAGGGCACATTCACAAAACGAGCTAGTGTTTTTGCCAGTAATGTCTTCCCTGTCCTTGCAAAAAACATTAAGGCAGCTCATGAATTTAAAAAATACGATCATTTCCCAAAATAGCATAATAAATAAAAAAGGTACTCATATAATATCTAAGAGAGACGAAATATTGAAGATATTAAATTAAAACATCAAAACTCTTTTTGAGTGTTTATTAAAAGGGAAAGTTGTACCTGAGCCAGTTGGGCCCATTAAGAGCACATTACTTTTGTCTAACTCCACTTGGTCTGTTTCTTCAACACCAATGTCTTCATTTCTTGCATCTCCTCCAGATCTAGAAATACATAGGTGTTTTGAACACCGTCAACTAATTTTCTATCAAAATATGAATCCAAGACATCCTATAAATAAGCATCCCTCCTTGATATAATCATGTCTCAAGTACATACCAAACAGATTAGTGAAAATAAATAATTAAAAGTGAGTCTTAAAGAGGGCCAACTCTTTTTGTAAAGATGAATGATAGATTCTCTTGTAGTGATTGTAAACGGCCACCGAGAGCACCTAGAGATATAAGACAGCACAAATTCATCAGACATTTGCTTGAAAATACTAAATTTCCTGGTGACATTCAACCATTGATGCAAAAAAGACAAAAATTGACCGTTTAAACTTTGCTTAAACACTTTTCAACATAATCTTTTTTTTGGAAAACGTAAAAATAGCTCGAAAATCATTTTTCTGTTTAAATGACCAATTTTCCTATTTTCTGAGAAAAAGCTGGCTTTTCTTCATTTCAGCCTCTTAATTCTTTTTCGTTTTTTAGATTTCATCTTTTGAGCTGTTTTAATTGATATAATTTCACTATTTTGATACTTATTTTGTTGTTTATAACTCTAATTGTACCTTTTAAATACCTATTTATATTCAAGTATTATTCTTGGGTGACAACAGCACATAATAAAAATACTTTTTTGAAATTGTATTACATGCAATTGAATCATTACTTATTTCATTCAATTATTTTAATGATTTTGATGCTTGTGTATATGTAAATATATTTATATTTATTCATTTTTATTTATACCATTTTTTCAAAAAATGACTGTTTAAACCCCCTTTTTAAAGGATGGTTTAGGTTTTTATCCATATAACAACCGTCTTCCATTTTTCAACAATTTTTTCAGGACGTTTGTTTGAAAATACTAATTCCGTTGGTGAGGCATAAATTCATACGAAGGATGATTCTAGAAAAAAGAAAAATGGGGCAACTTAGTCGGACAATTGATTTCTTGATATACATGTGTATGTGTTTAGGTATATGGAATTCAGAAACCTGTAAAAATCCCAATGAATAATAACAATACCCTTCTAGCACGGGAATGCAGATGACACAGATCCCTAAACCAAAAGAACTAAAAGAGAAGACGGCTACCAAATTTTGGCAACAAATAAACAACAAGGGACTTTGCGGAAAAAAAATAATAGCATCAACATCAACATCAACAACAACAACAACACAGGGCAAGAAATTGCACCTTTTTAGCGCGATCCTGCCCAATAACAAACTTGTCGAGGCCTTTGCAAATCTCCTTTGGAGTAGGCAAATCCTTTCCCAAATTTGCCCCACTAAACCCCTCCTTCTGCATGAAATTCCTTCCCCCGGTATCCCCACCTCCCCCAATCCTCACAACATTCAGATCCGGCGGGAAAGGCGGGCCTGGTGGAGGCTGCTGCACAGTCAAGCCGTTATTCCCGGGTGACACCACGCCAGGCAAAGTCGGCCAATTCTCAGGGGGTTCGCCCCCATACGTCGCCCTCAATATATCCCAAAACGAAACCCTCAGTCTCCCCGCATTGGCGGCACCCTCGTTTGCCTCCCCCTCACCTCCACCCCCATCCTTCCCCCTCAACCTCCCGATCTCCACGAAGCTCCCCTGCAGAGGCACTATTTTGTTGGGCCGGAAGTAGTACGCGGTTTTACAGTTGGGGCATAGGTTCACCGCCTGGTACCCGCCCCGATCGCTCCCTCCCGCGATCGACGGCGGGGGCCGATTCGAGAAGAGGATGTCCACGGTCTTGGAGCACCTGGGGCAATTCACCTCGGCGCGGATTCGGCGGGTCTGGAACTCGTCGGAGGGGGGGTCCCCCCACTTGCGGCGCTCCTGCTGGAAGCGGTGGGAGGAGACGGGGGCGGAGACGGGGCAGTGGAAGGTGCAGATAGAGGAGCGGTGGGGGGCAGATGCGGAGGCGACCATGGCCGCGACGGACCGACGGATCTTGGAGCATCGGAGGACGGCAGACATGGAGGAGGAGGAGGAGGAGGAGAAGAGGGGGAGGGCACCGGTGGAAAAGGGCAACGACGGGAGGTGTTGGATGTATTTATAGGTGAACGAGAGCAGTGCTTGCTTGCTTGCTTGCGCTCGTCACACCATCCGTTCTTTTCCTTTCTAATCAATGAACGTGTTTTTGTCGTACGAAGGAGACGTAAGGTGGTCTGTTCACTCACATGTTCTCTTTTATCACTTATTTTTAAGATATATTTAAGAATTTCTTTTTTAACTTTAAAAATAATTTTTTTAATTTTTCTTTTCAATCACGATTTTTAATGTAAAAAAGACAAATTACGATATTTTTTATATATAAATAAGTAACGTTAATGTTAAAATTATTTTTTTTAATATTAATATGATTGGATATCATGATAATGTTAATATGAAAAAATTATTTCAAAAATTTACAAATATCATCGTGACGTTGAGAATGATTTTTACATTTGAGAAGCCTTAGGTAGGAGTAATTCTAGGTAAATGATTTTTTGGGTTGATATAATAAAAAAAGTATATTAGAAAATAAGAATATTATCGTAAAAATAAGAGTGATTTTGAAAGTTAGGATAAGTAAATGAGGCTATAAGATACATATATTTACTTTTTTTAAGGTCGTAACTTTTTTCAACTTTTAAAATTACATCTAACGATATTATTATTATTGTATAAAATTTAACGTATAAATTTTTATCACTTAAATTATTATATAATTTCAACTTCATTTATAAAATCAACTACAACTTCAACTTTTTTCAACTTTTAAAGTTGAAAAAAGCTGCTCTATACCCTTAGTTTTTAAAATGCATTGAAGTAATTTTACCGGTACTAATGGGAAAATTAACAAATATATGTTAATTTAGCAATGTATTATACAAAATGTGATGTTGTGAGGTATTCTTTATTTTTAAAATTTAGTATTGAAAATAAATTTTAAATAAATAAATATTTTACGATATAAAATCATAAAATTAGAAGTTTATAAATACTTTTACTTATTTTTAAAAATATTTTTTATAAAACAAACTCTTTAAATCTGGTTAAAAATATTTACGATAAAAAGGCTCCTTTAAAAATTCGAATTCGAGATTTTAAAATCTTAAGAAAAGTCTTCGGTAGTAAATCATCCGTTCTATTAATTTAGAATAAATCAAAAATAAAAAAAAGTCTACTATATTGCAAATATTATTGTGCTACAAATTTTTAAATTTTAAAAAATATGTTAAAAAAATTTGATCTGGATCGAAAATTTTTAAAGTTACAAAAAAAAATTTACAACATTTTTTTATAATTTTCATCATACGTCGATTTTAAAACACAATTTATGGAACATTTTTTGGTACAGATGTTTAAAGCAATTAGACTAAGAGTTCGTTTGTGCGTGTGGAAATGAAACGATGAGATTTCATTTCAGTAACAGGTTTGAATTAAAATGAATTGAATTTTGAAGTAAAACTGTTTGTGCACATATCAGAATTGAATAGAATTAGGAATGTCGTATTTATGCATATGTCGAAATTAAATTAAATAATAATTATTTCATGTAAATTAAATAATATTATTATAATAATAAAAGGAATTTAAAAAAAATAATGTACAAGTCTTTCTATAATAATGTTTGAAATAGGAATTTTAAATGAATAATGTTTAAAATAATAAACAAGTCATTATCATTTTAAAGAAAGATCAGATATTTCTATTTACCTACATTATTGTCATTATCTCTTCACGCATTTTATCAGCAATGTCCTTCCTTATAACTTGATTTGATTCAACATCATAACCTTCAAGTTCATATATCAAAATATTTATATGGAGATTGAGCTTAATCATGTTAATATACAAGCTAATTTATTTTTTATTATTTGAATTTCTTTAAATTCCGATTGTCCATAAATGCCTAAATTTAAGTAATA